>BPLQ01009253.1:0-91963 GCA_021605075.1 Caerostris darwini
GTACAACAACGACAGTGACAATAACGACGACGACAAGTACAAACGAGTAGAAGAGTAATGAATATGTATACGACAGGAAATATCATAAACATAAGGTACTTAAACGGCTGTTTTTAAAATTTTAAAATTCATTTTTTAAATAAAATACTAGTGGTACAAAGTATATATTATTATCAATATTTTTATTGTTTCTTAAATTTTAGAAGAGCACATTTCTTTAAAGTAAGTGCATATATTTCTTGCACAAATATATTTTAATTTCATTTTATTATCCAATAAATTACAAAATAATTAATAAAGTCAACAATAATATTTATAGATAAAATATTAAATAAATTATATTGATTGATAAATTGTGTTAATTATTTTGTGGAAAACACTCTGATAAATTCTATAAAAAAAAAAGCTATAAAAAGTGTACTTTTTATATTAAACATTTAATAACTTTTTATTTTGATAGTAAAGAGTTTTTAAAATGATCTTAAAAAATGTATACGTCGGCTTACGGACTTATGCCTTTAATTTTATTTATGGATAATTAAAAAAAACTTAACTAGCGATAAAAATTTAATTAACACTAAAAATACCTTTTTTCATGCAAAGTAATCTCTAGTTATCAGACTTCAATAAGCAAAAGATAATTCTAATAAAGCAGACACGAAAAAAAAATTACTTTTTTTTTTATTTGGCTCAGAAAATGAATAACGAAATAAAAATGAAGTAAGCACTCTACAAAAAAATCGATTAGAGACGTTGAGATTAAAAAAAAGAAAGAAAACTACTTTATTTAAAGTAAATGATTTCTGGGAAAATTTCAGGCAAGAGCCAAACCCTACCATTCATTCTAGTTAATAAATCTTGGGATTAACTATATCAAATTATATTATTAAGTTTATATATATTTATATTAAATTAAAAAAAAACGTATTGCTTAAATATTAATCGGACAAAAATTATATTCAATAACTAAAACATTTTAAATCTTTTGCAAGAAATAAAGACAAGTATCACAATGACAATGACAATAACGACAACGACTAGTACAACAATGACAATAACTACAACGACTGCGACGAGTACAACAACGATAATGACAATAACGATATCGACAACTACAAGTAAAAAACGAGTAGAAAAGTAATGAATATGTATATTTAGACAGAAAATATATAAATATAAGGTACTTAAACCACTGTTTTTAAAATTTTAGAATTTACTTTTTGAATAAAATAAAAGTGGTACTAAGTATATATTATTATCAATTTTTTTAACGTTGCTTAAATTTTAGAAGAACACATTTCTTTAACATAAGTGCTTAAATTTCTGTCACAGTTCATAAGTGCTTAAAATATATTTCATTTTATTATCCATTAAAGTACAAAATAATTAATAAAGATTACAAAAATATTTATAGATAAAATATTTATAACAATTCTGTTAGAATATTTTCCATAAAATAATTAAGTAGCTATAAAAAAAATTACTTTTTCTATTAAAAATTTAATAATTTTTTATTCTGATATTAAAGAGTTTTTAAAATACGTCGTCGTATACGTCGGCTTACATACTTATGCCCCTAATTTATTTATGGATAATTAAAAAAAACTAAACTAGCGATACAAATTTAATTAATTAATACTAAAAATAGCGTTTTTTTAATGCAAAATAATCTCTAGTTATCAGACTTCAATAAGCAAAAAATAATTCTAATAAAGCAGACGTGGTAAAAAAAATTACTTTTTTTTATTTGGTTCAGAAAATGAATAACGAAATAAAAACAAAAGTAAGCACTCTACAAAAAAATCGATGAGAGACGATGAGATTAAAAAAAGAAAGAAAACTACTTTATTTAAATTAAATGATTTCTGGGAAAATTTCAGGCGAGAGTCAAACCTTACCATTCATTCTAGTTAATAAATCTTGGGGGAAGAGAAAGAATCTTTCGAAGCTAATGATTTGCTTCATTATTCAAATGGCAAGGAATTCCATTTGTCAGATAAAACTATCTGAACAATGCTAAATAAAATCCTGACTAATTAGTAACAGACTATTAAAAGGAATTCTTTAATTACATAAATGATTTCAAAGCTTGCGTTTGAATTTGGAAAAAAAAATCATTGCAATGTTTTCTCCTTGAGTTTAAATACTGGTTTTAAAATGGAAACTGTGCCAGTGTTCTTTGGAATTAAAAGATGGATTTTAGTTTATTGAGTTATGAATAAATTTATAATAATGTGTTTTATTTTAGCGCAATGAACGTTAATCTTTGATTTTGAAAATAATATAATAGAAGATTTGTTTTCCGAGATAATTTTTTTATTGAATTAAAATTTGACTTTGTTAATATTAAAGAATATTGCATCACATATTAAGTATGGCCAAGTTCCAGTTATGAGACGTACATCTAGCGTGTTGCAGAACTTAACATTATGAACGTGCTTTGAAATCACTGATTTCATTAACAAAGAGACACAATGATGATTTTTTTTTTTCCAATTTCCAATGGCAAGATGAAGGGAAAATCTTATGGGATCAAAACAGTGTAAATTAAAAGAAAAACAATAAGAGAAAAAGCCATTGTCTCATCAACAAAGTTCTAGCTCCAATATCTTTTCACATCGGAGTCCCCACGCAAGACAGGCTCATGCTGTGTAGTGCTTGTCTATGATCACTTCTTACTCACATAGCGGACAATATGGGTTATGGCAGGGATGGACAAACTACGGCCCGCAGGCCAACTCCGGCCCACCTGAAGTCTTTATCCGGCCCGCTGATAGAATTTTAATTTGCCGGTCCGAGGCAAATTAAAAGAGATATATAGCAGTTGTTTCTAAATATGCCAAAATTAGAGTTTTACAAATCATTGTCGAAAGTAAGTTTTCCAAATTTAATATCTCATGCCCAGAAAATCAGTGCTATGTTTGCTTCATCTTATTTATGTGAACAAATATTTTCAACTATGAACCTTTAAAAGAATTATTTCAGAAGTAGACTGACAGAGGAATATTTAATCTTGTTCCTTAGAATCAGTACATCTCACTTCGAACGTCACTATAAGGAACTTTTAAAAATGAAATCGCAATTTCATTCATCTCATTAGCATATTTAAATTACTTAATATTACTTGTAATACTAATACTTGTATATTGCTTTTAAAATTTTAGAAAAATTTATTTTGGGCCCGCCAAACTTTTTTTTTTTTCAATTTTTGGCCCGCGACAGAAAAAGTTTGCCCATCCCTGGGCAATGGGGTGCAGAGGATTCGTCAAACAATAATGGCCCAGCGCAAGTCTCTAGATAGTAACGGGCAATGTATTGTTGAATCTCAACTTTCTTAGATTGGGACAGGCCACCCGCATTCCATTGTAAGACACTCGTCGTACACGTAGTTCCACTAAGGTGGTCACTCTTAAGACATTACCCGCTGCTTAGAACATTACCAGGGCGCACCACGGCGAAGTAGATCTACAGTCGCACCCCGTCGAAGGAGAATGATAAGTAATTAACAATTAAAAGTTATTACATGAATGTGATTTATCTCATTATTAATCTCATTTAAAGGAAATCATTTTTTAAAACTAAGCAAGAATTTAGAAAATCTTTGCTATTTTCTTTATTTCTGATATTTTTTACCTTATTTTCTTTTATTTCTATAAATATATTTTAATTCACTTTATGCTAAATTGTTTTTTGCTCCACACAATAAATTAAAAAAACCCATGATTACAAGCTACAACTTCGGCATGGTAACAAAAACATCTTTTTTCAGCATAAAAAAGAAATGCTTACTTCGAAAATAAATAAGAATTTTTTAATATTAAAGATGTGTCTCTGATTTTCTAATATACGAACAAGAAAATTAAACTTGCCATTCCTTTAAAATTAATATCATAGTGTAATGAAAATTTAAGATTTTTTTTTTTTTTAATTTCTCAGTAACCTTACGAATTAGATTGAATAGTCAACAATCTTCATTCTTAGACATTTTTTTAGGAAATATACTGCTCTACATTGAATTCAAAAATAAATATTACTTTAAAAGTAATTACTAGAACGGAAAAAAAACAGGTTGTTTCAGAAGAGAAACAAAAATCCTATCCTATTTAATATGCAAAGATTGAACTTTCTTGCGAAAATTATTGTGGAGCCGAACTTCTCAATTTTATTCACTCAGAAAAACACAAGAGGCAAAAGAGCTTTCCTTAATCTGTTTCTATCATCATTACGCTTGATATAGAAGATTAACATTTCATTTCCAAAAATTCATTCAAAGCGAAATCTCGAATTTCATTTGTCACGTACAAAAGGAAAAATTAAACCGAGAGAAACCGCGAAACTTCTCACGTGGAAAAAAACAAAATGGCGAGGAAAGAAAAAAACAGAACATTTCTTCTTTAATCTACATTCTTCAATTCCGCCTAGGGACAATATTCTTTTTTTCTTAATTCGTTCCTCTCTTTTTTTTTATCTTCTAGAATCTAAGAGAAGATGATGGCAAAAAAAAAGTATAGAATAAAAAAATAAATAAAAGATTCTTGTTGAAATTGTAACTTGATAGGAACGCAATTTCTCTGCACAGTTTGTTCGTGCATGAAAGTAATTTTCGGCTTTCCACGTAAGCTGGCTGGGTTGAAAACGAGAGGGGCTGACATAATATGAATTGCTAACTCTTGAAGCATGGTGGAACATCTCTTTAGCATGCGAGAGGAAAGAATTCTTTGTCAAACAATTGAGTTCTTTTCTTCCATTTTAATTTGTCCTTCCGTATTCCTTGAGCAGCGTGCCTTTGAACCTCGTTAGAGTTCGAAAGAAACTTTTTATTTTGAATCTTTTTTAGAAGCATTCGTAATTAAAGGGTTTGCCTTTTTTTTTTTTCTTATTATTCTCGTGTTATTAATTTTTTTTTAAAGTCGAGGTGAGACTTTATTAGAAAGGAATACCTTTTCCCTCATTGCTCAGAGAAAACTTTTGGAAAAAAAATTAATAATAACGATAAAAATTAGGAAGGAGATGCTTTAAGGTTTCGAGTTAAACTTTTGGATTAACTGAAACAAAAAATGAAGAATTTTTTTTTTTAACTTGGAATGAGTATGCTTCAGTTCATATGTCCTTAGGGAATAGAAATAAAAAAAAAATAAATGAGTTTTCCGAAAAATTCCACACATTAAAAAAATAGTTTACAATTAAGCTTTCGGATGTTTTATCAAGTATCAAAAATAAATCGAACTGATAAAAATAACGGATTACCTTGTTAAAGTAAATTTCCAAAATATGAAACAATTATCATTCGTTTATTTCAAAAACTATTCAAAAATGAAATGCAAATAATGGTTATTAAAACATTTGTAATTATATTATTTCATTCTCATTTGCTTAGATATTCGATACTATTATAAAAAATTATTTTTTTAAATTTCAATCCGAAAAATTTAGATTTCAGAATCAAAACAAATAAATGTATATATATAAATAATTTAACTTTGTTGTATTTAAAAAATAATGAATATAGTCACAATAACAATATAATCAATTCAATGTTTAATCACTTACAAATAATTCAAATGTAGAAAAATTCAATTTAAAATCATTCAATTATTAATAAATTACTTAACTATTTTAGTTTAAAATCAGTTTTGTATTGTGAGAGTTTATTACTTAAATCTGTTTTAATTCATTTATATCAATAATGCTATGTTAAAATCTCGTTGTTTTATTGTAACGGAAATACTCCGAGGTTAGCTCTAATTGCTGTCGTATACTTTTTCAGGAATGACCCGTCAGCAAATGTTGCCAAACAACTCGCCAAGTTATATCAACAAAATCGCCAATTTGGCTACATTTTTAATCTTTTGGTTTGTTCAATACTTAGCTCTTTTTCGCAGAATGAATAGCTTTACATAATAAATCAAATTTATTAAGCAGCATAACCAAGAAAAAACTTTTATCCATTTATAAGAAAATTGCATTTCAGATGTTCAGTATTAAATATTTTCAATGATTAAATTTCTATCGCAAAATGGCTAATGCAGTATTTAGAAGAATTAATAAAACAAAAATATAAAAACTTGCGTTTTCTTCTTTTAAAGAAAACCATTAAAATAAATATGTTTATAATTTGAGTTTCTTCCCTACTTTTGCGATATAAAATATGTATCTCGCACAATAAATTTTGCAAAGGAATTTTATTTCAAAGCTATTAAGAAATAAACTACTTATGGAATTGACTTATTGATTATTATTTATTGATTGATTAGTATTACACTAAAAATAGAAAACATCCTAGAACTGTTATTAATATTCCTAATTAATGTTCCCTCACCAGTTTTCTCTTCCTGAAATGCAAAGACTACAAACTTCTCTTGTTGGCAACTTATCGATTCACTTTTATTTTTTATTTATTCTCTTTCCTTTGAAAAGTTACTTTAAATTTTAAACTTTTCTTTTACATCTATTCTCATATATTCCTATTTTTAATAGGATAAAAAAATGGCATAGCAATTCAATGGGCCTGGGTCAAAGGCATTGATTTCAACAATTCTTGACAATAAGCTTATGGTACATCATATGGCTTCGTAGCCAAGAGGCACATACATTCGTACACCTTTCAATTGATTAATTGATTTTAATGCACCATTAATTAATTCATTGATTTAAAAAACAAGCTAAAATAATTTAAAATTACAGTATACATATTATAGTCATATAACTTCAGTATTTTAAATTTGGAATGGATCATTTTTGTCATACTAAAATATTTGTATTAATACATGTAGATATTAGTAAAAAGTATTTTATGAAGTATTACGATTTTTTTAATGCGGAAAAAAATAACTTTCAATAATAGTTAAAAATTTGTTTATTTATCGCTGAATTTTATAAACTATTTTGTTATTAAAATTTTCCTTATAAAATAGATTTCATGGAAAATTTTTTACTTGGTAGCACCTCATTGAATATATTTTGCTTTTATTTATTGAACGGAAGAAAATTGGAGAAAATTCAAGCTAATTTCAAATTTGGTTTGTCACTCTACTGTCATTTCTTTTAATACTTTGAACTAATTAGGCCGAGATTTACAATTCAACGTGGATTTCAAACCGCTCACAAATATCGATGCTATCACCAGGATGCAAGTCTGAAAAAACCTGTGGTACCAACGACTAGAGCGCTAGCCAATTCGTTATCAGGCCACACCAAAAGAAGGGCATTGTTAAGTGATAAACAGTACAACGAAAACTTATTACTTGAAAATGATTGATCTCATTATTAAACTCATTACAGGAAATAATTTGTTTAAACTAAGCACAATTTAGAGAATTGTTCCTATTTCTGATATTTTTCCGTATTTACTTTTATTTCTACATTTTAATACACTTTATACCAAACTGTTTTTCCCCATACAAAAAAATTTAAAGAATTCTTGATTACAAGCTACATCTTTGATAATATAATAACAATAACATCTTTTTTCAACGTATAAAATTAAACTTACTTCGAAGCTAAATAAGTTATGATGAATATAAATAAATTTGCCACGGCATTTTTTTAATATTAAATACGTATTTCTCATTTTGTAATATATGAACATGTAAATTAAACTTGACATTCCTTTAAAATTATTATCATAGTGTGAGGAAAATTTAAGAATTCATTTAATTTTTAATTTCTCGTTTACTTTACGAATTAGACTAAAAAGTCAACAATCTTCATTCTCAGACTTTTTTTTAGAAAATATGCTGCTCTACACTAAATGCAAAAATAAATATTACTTTAAAAGTAATTACAGGACTGAAAAAATAAAACAGATTGCTTCTGAAGAGTAAAAAAAAAAAAATCCCATCCTATTTAATATGCAAAGATTGAACTGGAGCTGGAGTTATTATGGAACGGAACTTCACAATTTTATTCACTCAGAAAAACACAAGAGGCAAAGAGTTTTCCTTAATCTGTTTCTATCATGATTACGCTTGATGTAGAAGATTAACATTTCATTTCCAAAAATTCATTCAAAGCGAAATCTCGAATTTCATTTGTCACGTACAGAGGGAAAAATTAAACTGACAGAAACCGCGAAACTTCTCACGTGGAAAAAAACAAAACGGCGAGGAAAGGAAAAAAAAGTACATTTCTTCATTAATCTACATTCTTCAATTTTGCCTAGGATCAATATTCTTTTTTTTACCTTTTTGAATCTAAGAGCAAGAGATAGTAGCAAAAAGAATTTATAAAATAAAAAAATAAAAGATTCTTGTTTAAATTGTAACTCGATAGGAACGCAATTTCTCTGCACAGTTTGTTCGTGCATGAAAGTAATTTTCGGCTTTCCACGTAAGCTAGCTGGGTTGAAAAGGAGAGCGTAGCTGACATAATATGAATTGCTAACTCCTGAAGCATGGCGGAACACCTCTTTAACATGCGAGAGGAAAGAATTCTTTGTCAAACAATTGAGTTCTTTTCTTCCATTTTAATTTGTCCTTCCTTATTCCTTGAGCAGCGGGCCTTTGTTCCTCGTTAGAGTTCGAAAGAATACTTTTTATTTTGAATCTTTTTTTAAAAACACTCGTAATTAAAGGGTTTGCCTTTTTTTTATTATTCTCTTGTTGTTAATTTTTTAAAGTCGAGGTGAGACTTTATTAGAAAAGAATACCTTTTCCTCATTGCTCACAGAAAACTTTTGTAACAAAAAATAATAATAATAACGATATATAATAAAAATAAAGAGATGAAATGCTTTAGGGTTTCGAGTTAAATTTTTGGATTAACTGAAACAAAATATAAAGAATTTTTTTTAACTTTAGTTTCTATTCATATGTCCTTATGGAATAGAAATAAAAAAAATGAGTTTTCTGAAAATGAAACGCATTTAAAAAAAAAACGGTTTACAATTACATTTTCGGTTGTTTTTTCAAGTATCAAAAATAAATCGAACTCACTGATTACCTGGTTAAAGTAAATATCAAAAATATGAAATAATTATCATTAGTCCACTTCAGAAAATAATTCAAGAATGAAATGAAAATAATGATTATTAAATCATTTGTAATTATAGAGTTTCATTTTTATCTGCTTAGATACTGGATACTATTGTAAAAATTGATTGATAAGCTTTCAATGCGAAAAATTTGGATTTCAAAATCAAAACACTTAAATATAAATGTATAATTTAACTTTTTTGTATTTTAAAAAAATAGCGATTATGGTCACAATAACAATATTGTCCATTCAATGTTTAAGTACTTATAAATGGTTCAAATGTATGAAAACTATATTAATGCAATTTAAAATCATTCAATTATTAATAAATTATACAGCTACTTTTAATTTACAATCTGTGTTATGTAGTAAAAATTTATCACTTAAATCTGTTAATTTTATAGTTAAATATCCGAATATCCGGTGTGTTATTGTAAAAAAAATAATCCGAAATTCGCTTTAATTGCCTTGTTGTGTTTTTTCAGTAATGATCCGTCAGCAAACATTGCCATACAACTCGCCAAATTCTATCACCAAGATCGTCAATTTGGCTACATTTTTAATCTCTTGCTTTGTTCAATGATCGGCGCATTTTCATAGAATGAATGCCTTTGCATAATAAATCATATAAATTGAACAATATCTCCTTGGTATTTTAGGAATGATGACATTCGTCACTGTCTTGCCCTCAAAAATTCATGCTCAAGCTTGCAGAAAAATTCTATGCAAATCTTGAACACATCCCGAATGATGAAATCCGTAATCTTCCGAGAAACGATTTCCATCTTCCGGAAAATGCTAAACGCCCAAGGGCTGTTCTTCACAACTTGCAAAGCTCCTAGACGAACAGGCTCAGTTGTCGTCATGACTTCTGTGCTTTTAGTCTTCATTCCTAGCAACGAAAATCCCATCCTACTGTAGATTCCTTTTCCTTTTTAAATTTTGGATTCTTTAATTGTTCTGTTTATTTTATTAATTTTTGTTTTTTATTTTATTTTTCTCCTTGTTATTAGCTATTTTATTAATTTTTTTCTTTGCTTATATTTTTAATATATATTTTAACATAGGACATTGCTCGTAAATCACTTCACCTTTTTTTAACTATCAATGTTTTTTCCTTCATCAATGTTTCTCAGATGCAGATAGTAGTTTTAGGCCCCTTCGGGGCCAGGGCACTCCGAAATCATGTAAAGACGAATTGAACAATATAACCAAGAAAAAACATTTATCCATTTAATTTTAATTTAATATAAAACTGGAAATGGTTTTTAATCTAAAACATCTTAATCTAGATATGGTTTTTAAATATTAAAAATCTGAAATTTGTATTTCAGATGTTTAAAGTAAAATATTTTTATTGATTCAATTTCTAACGCAACATAGTTGACTCAACATGTAAAAAAATTAACAAAACAAAAATATAAAATTTTTACATTTTCTTCATGAGTTGAGGCTAAGAATTTTGCAATAGTTTGCCACTGAATCTACTAGTTTTTTTTTATAGTGCTAATGGCAATATAGTCAATTCAAGGTTTAAGCATTTATATATAGTTCAACAAATAGTATAGTGCAATATAAATTAAAAAGTGTTTTAATTAGTGATTTTTATCATTACAATCAACGAGAATTGAATCTTTGATTAATACATCATCACTTGAGCCAAAAGAAGGATTTTGTATATTTTATTAAAAATGTAAATAGTAGTCTGTATATATGTAAATAATACAGACTTAAATAAATTGAAATTCATGTAAATAATTTATAAGCGAAAATCTATTTAAATGGCGTACTTTCTAAACAGCGTAAATTTTTTAAATTGAAATATTTTACATTGTACTAATTATAGTTAATTTACCAAATTGTATCCTTTAACTAACATATTTAGAAGTAAATGTATCTAAAATTAAATGTAAATAAGTTTTTGAATGAACAAAAAATAATTGTATATATGATATAGGCTTCATCTTGTTTGTGTTCATCAGTATTTTCTTTAAATTATTAATATTTTTTTTTTATGTCGTGTTTTAAAAATTTAATTCAATTAGTATATTTTCCACAAGAAAATTTCAACAAAGAAATTTCTGAATTACTTACATAAATAAAAGGCATTTAATACTCTTTGTGACAACAAATATATAGAATACATGCCTTCTTTGAAAATTAGAAAACAAACTTTCGAAACAGTTCATCTGAAAAATTAACTCTATTTTAATTAAACTCCTATTTGTTTTCCCCGTTTTTCCAAGAAATTCTTGAATACTTTAATTTGATATACTTTTATATTTAAATTTTTAACGCTATTCTATAAATCTAATTAACTTAAGACTAATAAGCAAAATAAACTTGTTTTCTCATTTTCAATTAAGTTTATTTTATTTTAGAAAATAAAACGCTTCTTTGGATAATATAGGTAGAGCAAGGTAAAATATCAATTCAACAACTCTAAGAAAATTAAATTAGGTTGAAAGAAAATTGCTTATCAATAATTTTGTTTACCTTAACTTTCTTTGAGACTTAATTAAGATAATTAAATTTCTTACAGTCAACAAGCAAAATAACGAGGTTTTTTCCCCAAAATTTAATTTTGGGCTACCTACAACTGTTATGAATATTTTAAAATTTTCTACAAAATAACATTTGTATTATTGTTATTTTCAACGTTCAGTTCGATTCAAATATTAATCAAAAACTACTCGAAGCTTTTTCTAACTTTCAAAATGCTAAAACAGAATAGTGGTAGAAAGAGAAAAAATATAAAATATTAAAACTAATCATATATTAACTGGCAATATTAAAATAAATATGTGCAAAATATATCAGAAATGGTTATAATTAAATTCATCGTTTGTCTATCAAATAAAAAAAAAATAGTAATAATTCCTATGTGTTATAAATTTATTTAAAATATTGCAAAATATATCAGATGCAAAATATTCTATGCAAAGATATAGTCTATGCAAAATATATCAGAAACGGTTATAGTTAAATTTAACTTTTGTCGATCAAATAAAAAGTAGTAGTAATAATAATTCGTAATTGTGATGAATTTATTTAAAATTTCTATACAAAATATATCAGAAACGGTTCTGGTTAAATTTATCGTTTGTCGATCAAATAAAAAGAAGTAGTAGTAATAATAATTCGTAATTGTTAAAAATTTATTTAAAATTTCTATGCAAACATATATCAAACGTTTATGCTTAAATTTATCGTTTCTAGATCAAATAAATCATAAAATCAAAACCATCACTTAATTTTCAACTATCTAACTTTGCCTTCAAATATTTTCATACATGCAAATGTTTTTAACATCACTCCATAATCAGTCACCAAAGATACATAACATAGGTAATATGTATATTTTTTCCATTAGCCTTCAGATCTTTTATTTCTATACTAACAGAATGTCCCTGCTTTGGTAAAACCATGTATTTTTTACCTTGTTAATTTAATGGGAAAATATCTGCAGGCACTGAGATATCCAAAAACAATTTTAATGAAAATATGTTCACATAATAGAATTAAACTCAACATTTGATCATTTAAAAAGATAAAAAGCCTAATAAAATCTCTTCAAAACCGTACATGGGCTTGGAGATATTTTAATATCATCCACCACCACCACCATTCCAAAGGTGTTCATCTTTGGAATGGTGGTGGTTCGAAATCCGCGTTAAACTGTATGTCTCGGTCAAAAGTGTGCAAAAAATGACCTTAGAGCTACAAAACAAACTCATATAGTATAATAAATAAGAGTTTAAAATATAGGATTGGCCTCACTGATATGGCATCAAAAAATTCTGTAACATTTTGCAAGGTACATCTACATTAAATAATTCAAGCATAATATAAAAAACAGCGATTTTTTTTAATCCGCTTTACAGTGCAGCTAATACATCACATTAAATCATTTATCATGGCATGATTTGTTAAATAATTGAGGAATTGAATTGCTTTAAAATATAACATTAACACTTCAGGTAACAATATGCAAAAACTCTCTAATAAATCAAGAGCAATAAAATAAAACCCAGCTAAACATTTTACAGTTCTTCCATAATTTAAACATAAAAATTAATTAAATTCTACCCTTTCAGCTACGAATGAAAAAGTTTCTCGTTTTTCATCGCCATAATAGAAAAAAGAAAAAATTGAAAATTATCCAAACATTACATTTATCTATTAAACAAAAAATTCATTTTTCCCTTATCAATCTTTTTTTTTTTAAACAAAGACTGCCAATAGCCACCAAAAATATTTCATCTATTAAATTACGCCACGTATCACACGTGATCCTTTAATATGGTAAAACAGATCTTTAAATAATTCATATCTGCTTCCAAAAATTACTCGTGAAGCGAAAATTAAAACCCGCTTTTCATGCATCAATGCAAAAATCTGGAATAAGATGCATTCGTCGCAGCACGTTATTATCGAGCGAAACCCTGGCATCTAAGAATTGATAATTACCATCGTAATTTTCCTCCTGATGATAACAAGGGGCTGCCTTTCCATTCATATATTTATATGACGATGTTAATTACCATATTTCCTAAATTGCGTCTAATAGGAAGCCATGGTCTGTCTTTGTGATAGGGTTACACTCCGTTTAAAGTTTCGCAGTTAAATAATTTAAACAATAACGGGCAGGCGCTTGTTAATCTGGCCGTGATACATCTCGAGGATTCGGGACAAAAGATTCTGGAATAATGAAGGAAGTTTATCGCAGAAGGCGGATGCCTGGGCTATTAAGCCGCTGTCACTTGCCGAGCTGATAATGGAAGTTCTTGAAAGTGATAGAGACGCTATCTGCTGTTACCTTGCTGCTTTGCTTTTTTGGCGAATTAAAGAAATGATTATGAAAAGCTTGTTAGTGAATTGGAATCTTCGAAAAATAACGTTGCAGCCCTAATTAACTTTCGTTCTTTGATGTATTAAATGATTTTTATTGTATCTTATGGGTAATTTATGTATTGATTTTTTTCTCTTGAATAAAAATGATTTTTCATTAATTTCTCTCTTTAGATTTAAATGAAATATGTTTGCGTGAATGACAGAGTATAAATATAAGTTAAAAAGTTATAAATATTACAGTTTTTAACTTAACAGCATATAAGTCCAAATTTTTCTTCCGATTTATTATCATTTTTACCTAGTTCCCTGCAAATAATTGTTATAAATAATTGCTATTGTTATAATTAATTAATTGCTATTGTTTATCATTAATTAAATGCAGTGGTGGTAGTTTTTAAACAGGCCGAACTAGAACTTTTGATTTGTATGTCACGCGAACACTTTTCCGTTCTGTTAAAGAACTTTTTTTTCGCGGGCGGATTTTGGAACTTCTGGTTAGTAGTTAGCCGCGCTAAGATGCGGTTTCTCTGTCTGTATGTCTGTCTGTAAATTTTTGTATCATCTCGTCATTAATATGCTTAATAAAAGTAATTGAAAAGAATATTGGAATTATTTGCCTACATTCCGCCTCTTTGGATATCTCACTTCACTGGTCCTGGGAACTGGAATGGTAAAAAAATTTTGTGAGAACCTTTCTAGTTTTATTTTGGAGGATTGTTTTGTGAGGTAAAATTTGGCATCCCTGCCGGGATTGTAGTCAGTTAATATTTAGATGAGATACTTTTAATTTTGAAATGGCGAGTGACGAAAATAGTAAAGAGAAATTATATTTGTTAAAAAGAAACGGGGTGTTTCTAGAACATCCGTTACAAAAATTCTAACAAAATTAGAATCGGAACTATCAAACATTGAAGAAATAGATATTGATAAATTAGAAGAATTAGTTGAAATGCTAACTACTAAACATGACTCGTTGAAAGAGATAGATAACAAATTAGAACCTCTTTACGAAGTAGAAGATATTGAAACTGAAATTGAAAATACAGACGAATATGATGAAAAAGTTGCCCTGTGGAAATTTCGTGCAAATAAAAAAATTCGCTTGTTAAAAAAAGAATTGAGTGAAAATAAATGCGAAACACGTTCCGAACAAAATAAAGAATTAAATGAGTCGAAACAAGTGGATAGTGTAAGAGTAAAATTGCCGAAATTAAATATTTCAAAATTTTATGGTGATATCAATCAATGGCTAACGTTTTGGAATAGTTTTGAATCTGCCATTCACAATAATGATTTATTAAATAAAGTAGATAAATTTAATTACCTTAAAGCACATTTAGGTGGTACTGCTTTAAATACTGTAGAAGGTTTTTCTATTTCTGCTTCTACGTATGATTCGGCAATTAATTTATTAAAAGAAAGATTTGCAAGAAATGATCTATTGTTACATACTCATATGAATAATATTTTAAACATAAAATCATTGAGAAATTCCAACGATATTTGTTCTTTTAGAAAATTCTATGACAGAATTCTAACAGAATTAAGAAGTTTGGAAAGTTTAGATTTGAAAACAGAAAATTATTCCGCAGTTCTCTGCCCAATAATTCTAAAAGCCCTTCCTCAAGATATTCTTATAGAATATAATAAAACTGAGAATGAAAATGCTTATAATAATATCGAAGAACTACTGAAGTTTTTAGCTTTGACCTTGAGATCGAGAGAACGCGCAGCCATGATGAGCAATAATTTCGCAAACACTTCTGATTTTCGACCTCGGCCCTTTTCGCCTCTCGATAAAGTAAACAACCGCGGCTCAAGAAGTAACAAATTAGGCTGGGAAAGAATTCCTTCAGCAACAGAATTAGTTTCGACTAATGTTAAAGAAAGAAATAAAAATACAACAAATTGCGTTTTTTGTGAGTCATCGGATCATCCTAGTTCTACTTGTGAATACGCAATAAATTTGTCTATTGAAGAAAGAAAAAATATTTTGATGAAAAAGGGAGCTTGTTTTAAATGTCTTGAAACTAAAAAACATATTTCTCGATTTTGTAAGAGTAATGTAATTTGTTCCCACTGTTCAGGAAAACAATCTTCGATAATGTGCTTTTCAAAATATAAACAGAAACAAATTAATAAAAATGAATCTTCAGAAACTACTGTTCTTACCAATCAGTCATCTTTGAATGAAGTTTATTTACAAATATTAGTAGTTCGAATCCAGAATAAAAACTTAGAACATTATATTCGTTTAATTATTGATACCGGATAGCAAAGAAGTTATATATCAAAATTTGCTGCTGAAAATATGGGTTTTGATATAAAAGGAGAAGAATTGATTACTCATGGGCTATTTGGAGGAACAGAAATTACTGAACGCCATAACCGTTATATGATACAATTAAGTAGTTTAGATAAAATGAATAATATCAAAATAGAAGTAATGGATCAAAACAAAATTTGTGCATCAATTCCCAAAATTAGAAGTTCAGACTGTATAAATGATTTAAAAGATAAAAGAATATTTTTGAGTGACATTTCGCCTAAAAGCAAAATTTGCTTGCATGAACAAAATACTAATGAGATTCATGTTTTATTGGGGGCAGATGTTGCAGGAAAGTTATTTACAGGAAAAGTGGAACATCTTCCATGTGGATTAGTAGCTGTTCAGACAATTCTGGGATGGACAGTAATGGGAAAAATTTCTGATGCTAAGTTAGATAGTTCTCTTCTTGTTCTGTCATTACACATAAATGATGCTAAAATTACAGACTTATGGAATTTAGATTCGTTGGGTATTTTAGATCCTAGCGAAAAGCAATCGAAAGAAGAAATGCAGAAATTAGTTTGGGAACATTTCGAATCAACAGTTAGCAGAGAAAATGACGGAAGATATATAGTATCTCTTCCTTGGATAGATAGATGTCCTTCAATTCCTGATAATAAATATTTGGCTCAGAAACGTTTAAAAATACTGTTAAAAATTTGAATGCAAACAACTGTTTAGTAGAGTATGAACAAGTGTTTAAAGAATGGGAAGAAGAAGATGTTATCGAAGAAATAGTACCTGATCCAAATTGTTATGAAGTCTCAAGTGTACACTATTTGCCGCATCGAGCTGTCATAAAAGAAAATTCTACTACCAAAATAAGACCAGTTTTTGATGGTTCAGCTCGTGTTAATAACTCTATATCTTTGAATGATTGTATTGAAAAAGGACCCAATCTCATTGAACTGATTCCAGCTGTTTTGAATCGATTTAGGTTGGGTAACATTGGTGTCACTGCTGATATTCGTCGAGCATTTTTACAGATATCTTTAAATGAAAAGGACAGAGACTATTTACGCTTCTTATGGTGGAAAGAAGGTGATCCTGAAAATGAAATTATTTATAGACATTGTAGAGTTGTTTTTGGCATTAATTGCAGTCCCTTTTTGTTAGCTGCAACTCTCAATCATCATTTGAATCAGACAACCAAAGAATTTAAAGAGATAGCTGAAAAACTACAAGAATCTTTATATGTGGACAACTGCGTAGCAAGTGTTGATTCAGAAGAAGAATTAAAGTATTTTTGTAATGAATCACAGAAATTATTGCAATCAGCTAAATTTGATCTACGTGGTTGGAAACATACTAAATTTAAAGAAACTGTATTGAATCAAGAGGAGAATGAAGATGAAGTCGAAGTTCCTTTGTTAGGTTTATCTTGGAATACAGTTGATGATACTTTATCATGTGATTTCAGAAAATTTAAATTAGAAGATGAACCCATTACAAAAAGGAAAATATTGTCCTTAGCTCATAAGATTTTTGATCCAATAGGATTCACTTGTCCTGTGACATTAGTTCCGAAGATAATACTACAAGAATGTTGGAAAATCAAAGTTTCTTGGGACACAAAATTGCCAGAAAACATAGTAAAGATGTTTAAGAAGTGGAAAAACCGAATTATCGAATTAAAGAAAATTGCTATCCCTCGAAGATTATCCCGATTGTCATTCAAGCAGGGTAAATTATCTATCCACGTATTCTGCGATGCCTGCAAAACATCTTATGCTACTTGCATATTTTTAAGAAATGAGTTTCAGGATCAAGTGACTTGCCAACTTCTTCAAGCTAGATCCAGAGTAGCCCCTCTAAAGAACATAACTATCGTGAGGTTAGAATTACTAGCCTGTTGTATTGGAGCAAGACTTGCTGATACAGTTAAGAAAGATTTGAAACTTGAAGATGTTGATGTATTTTATTGGTCAGACTCTATGGACGCTTTACATTGGATCAAGAAAGAAGGCCCATGGAAGACATTTGTTGAAAATAGAGTCAAAGAAATTAGAAAATTATCTGAAGTAACTTCATGGAAATTTGTACCTGGTCATCAAAATCCAGCTGACCTTCCCTCACGAGGTTGCAATGCCGAAGAATTAGTGAAATCTCAATGGTGGGAGGGACCTAGTTGGCTCTATCAATCTTTTGAAAAATGGCCTACTTCTGAAGTGTTTCCTGATTTAGAAGTTGTTAATTCGGAAAAAAGAAAAGTTGTTATATCTGCATCTAATATCGAAACTGAAACTTTTGAATATTTTTTAAGAATTTCGTCTTACAAAAAGATCGTAAGAATTATGGGGTGGATACTTCGTTTCATCAACAATATTAAGAAAAGGCTAAATGAAAGAACTTTTTGTAACTTAAGTGTTGAAGAATGTGATAAAGCCGAGAAAATAATTTTAAGAAAAGTTCAAAGTGAATGTTTTGAGAAAAATAGAAATCTTTCAATGCAGACCTATTTAGATCCAGATGATCTCCTTAGAGTAAAAACAAGAATTATACAAAGAAAAGATCAAGACAGTTTTCGATATCCAATTTTGCTACCATCAAAGCATCATATAGTAGACAAATTAATATTTGAGAAGCATGTTGAACTTTGCCATGCAGGTATACAAGTCTTGATGTCTACGTTACGAGAAGAATATTGGATTATAAAAAGCAGAAAGACTATTCGTCAAGTCATTAGAAACTGTCTCCGATGCAAAAGATTTTCCATACATCCTCTGCAATCTATTAGTGCTCCACTCCCCGAAGATAGAATAAGAGAAGCTCAAGTATTCGAAGTCATTGGTGTAGATCTGTGTGGACCATTGTTTTTGAAAGACAACAAAAAATGTTGGATTGTCTTATTTACTTGTGCTATTTTTCGTGCTGTTCATTTAGAACTTGTAAGTTTTCTTTCTACAGATAGCTTCATATTAGCTTTAAGAAGATTTATCTCTCGTAGAGGAAGACCTTGTACAATATATTCTGATAATGGTACAAATTTAGTTGGTAGATCTAATGAACTGAAATCTGTTAATTGGGAAAAAATAGAAGAATTTGCTGCCATTAAGAAGATTAATTGGAAATTAAATCCGCCATCAGCCCCATGGTGGGGTGGATTTTGGGAAAGACTTATTGGTATGTTAAAAGGAAAAATGAGAAAAATCTTGGGTAAAGCTAGTCTGCATTATGAAGAAATGCATACTGTTATATGCGAAGCAGAAAGCATAATTAATTCAAGACCATTAACTTATGTGTCTGAAGACATAGAAGATCTTATTGCACTTACACCAGCAATGTTCATTCAAGAAATAAAAGAAGTTGGAATGCCGGATTTAGATCAGATGGATTCTAAAAGAATGAATAAACGATTTATGTATAGACAAAGACTTCGTGAAGATCTCAGAAGGCGATTTCGAAATGAATACCTTGGTCAACTAAAAGAATTTTCCAAACTCCAGGAAGAAGCAAAAATTAAAGAAGGTGATATCGTCTTGATTGGTGATAGCAACATGAAAAGACTAAATTGGCCTTTAGCAAAAGTAGTGAAACTTTTTCCTGGTAATGACAATAAAGTTCGAGTTGTTGAATTGAAAACCAAGAATGGGTGTTTCATAAGACCTATACAGGGCTTATATTCATTAGAAATTAGACAAGATGAAAGGTGTGCCTTGCAGAGTAGGACTCCACTATCTGACTCCTTCCGCAACAAGTGCCCCGACACTGATGATTCCACATCAGATCCAGTGACTGTCATCGAATCCAGTGATTGTCCACAATTTATTGACTGTCAACCATATGACAGGTGTGATACTTATCAGACATCCAGTTGTGGAAGAATCCTAAGATCTCCTAAGCGATTGGACTTATGATTTTGAGTTTCATTATTCTCTTGAAACTCAAAGATGGGAGAATGTCGAAAATAAGGCCGAACTAGAACTTTTTGATTTTTATGTCACGCGAACACTTTTCCGTTCTTAACTGTAACCAACCGTACTTCGGTTAAAGAACTTTGTTTTTCGCGGGCTGATTTTGGAACTTCTTGTTAGTAGTTAGCCGCGCTAAGATGCGGTTTCTCTGTCTGTATGTCTGTCTGTAAATTTTTGTATCATCTCGTCATTAATATGCTTAATAAAAGTAATTGAAAGAGAATATTGGAATTATTTGCCTACATCCCGCCTCTTTGGATATCTCACTTCACTGGTCCTGGGAACTGGAATGGTAAGAAAAATTTTGTGAGAACCCTTCTAGTTTTATTTTGGAGGATTGTTTTGTGAGGTAAAATACCCCAAAGTGTGCAAAAAAGGACAGAGTTACAAATCCAACTCAAATAGTATAAGAAGTAGGAGTATAAAATATAGGATTAGCCTCACTTATATAGCTTCCAAAAACTCTGTAACATTTTGCAAGGTACATCTACATTAAATAATTCAAGCATAATATAAATAAATTATAATTTAAAAAAACTAAAAAACACGCTTTTAGAGTTAATCAAACTATAATATTTAAATGAGGTTCCGGTACGGAGGACTAGAACTATAGTTCTTATTATAGTTTAGCTGTGAGTAAAACAAAGGCTAAATGCGAATATGTCGAGCCAGTCAGAATTCAAACAGGGAATCTCCTGATCCGCAGTCAGGCGCAATATCCGTTGTGCCACTATCCCACGTAGTTTTGAATGTCTTAGGTACTTTCATTCTACAAATAAAAAATTGCTAAAATGGGTTAAATTGCTCTTCATAATTTAAAATAAAATCACTAACCCTGGAGATTCTTATCATGATGAGATAATAAACTTATCAAAATATTTTATTGTCGTCGCTCTTTGATAAGTCTACAACGTTTCAATTAAATCTGATCTCTTAAAGTAGGGCACAGTCGAGCCCAAAGAGTCAGTTACAAACAAACAAACAGATGAAACTAATAAAAGCGTATTAAAAAGGCGGTAATTTTTTTAAAATCAACTTTACAATAAAGCTAATACATCACATTTATCACGGCGTGATTTGTTAAATTTTAAAGAAATTCAGTTCCTAAATTATTTATCATTAACACTTCAGATAACAATATGCAAAAACTCTCTAATAAATCAAGAGTGAGAAAGTAAATCCAATCTAAAAATCTTACACTTTCTTCCATAGTTTAAACATAAAAATTAAATTCTACCCTTTTAGCTACGAATGAAAATGTTTCTCATTTTTCATCGCTATAATAGATTTATTCAAAGAATAAATTGAAAATTATCCAAACATTACATTTATCTATTTAAAAAATTCAGTTTTCCCTTATCAATCTTATTTTTTTTAAAAAACAAAGCCTGCCAATAGATACTAAAAACATTTCATCAATTAAATTACGCCACGCATCACACGTGATCCTTTAATATGGTAAAACGGATCTTTAAATAATTCATATCTGCTTCCAAAAATTACTCGTGAAGCGAAAATTAAAACCCGCTCTTCATGCATCAATGCAAAAATCTAGAATAAGATGCATTCATCGCGGCACGTTATTATCGAACGAGACTCTGGCATCTAAGAATTGATAATTACCATCGTAATTTTCCTCCTGATGATAACAAGGGGCTCCCTTTCCATTCATATATTTATATGACGATGTTAATTACCATATTTCCTAAATTGCGTCTAACAGGAAGCCATGCTCCTGTCTTTGTGATAGGGTTACACTCCTTTTAAAGTTTCGCAGTTAAATAATAACGGGCAGGCGCTTGTTAATCTGGCCGTGATACATCTCGAGCATTCGGGACAAAAGATTCTGGAATAATGAAGGAAGTTTAGCGCAGAAGGCGGATGCCTGGGCTATTAAGCCGCTGTCACTTACCGAGCTGATAATGGAAGTTCTTGAAAGTGATAGAGACGCTTGTTACCTGCTGCTTTGCTTTTCTGGCGAATTAAAGAAATGATTATGAAAAGCTTGTTAGTGAATCGGAATCTACGAAAAATAACGTTGCAGCCCTAATTAACTTTCTTTCTTTGATGTAAAAGATTTTTATTGTATCTTATGGATAATTTATGTATCGATTTTTTTTCTTGAATAAAAATGATTTTTCATTAATCTATCTCTTTAGATATAAATGAAGATATTTTTGCGTAAATGACCGATTATAAGTTAAAAACTGTAACATTCATAAGTCCAATTTTTTCTCCCGATTTATTCTAATTTTTATCTAGTTCCGAGCAAAAAATCGTAAAAAAAATATTATAATTTAATTGTTATAATTAATTTTTATAATAATTATTTAAATAACGATTATTGTTATGATTCATTGTTTAAGTAAGGTACATCTACAGTAAATAATTCAAGCATAATATAAAAACCAGCGATTTTTTTACATGAACTTTACAATGAAGCTAATACAATCGTATTAAATTATTTAGCATGACGTGATCTGTTAAATAATTGATAAAATATATCGATTTAAAATTTAACATTAGCACTTCAAGTAACAATATGCAAAAACTCTCTAATAAATCAGGAGCAATAAAATAAAAACCAGCTAAGCATTTTACAGTTCTACCATAATTTAAATATCGAAATTAATTAAATTCTACCCTTTCAGCTACGGATGAAAAATTCCATTTTTTCATTGCCATAATAGATTTATTCAAAGAATAAATTGAAAATTATCCAAACATTACATTTATCTATTAAAAAAAATTCATTTTTCCCTTATCAATCTTTCTTTTTACAACAAAGCCGGCCAATAGCGACTAAAAACATTTTCATCAATTAAATTACGCCACGTATCACACGCGTAATCCTTTAAAATGGTAAAACAGATTTTTAAATAATTCATATCTGCTTCCAAAAATTACTGGCGAAGCGAAAATTAAAACCCGCTTTTCATGCATCAATGCAAAAATCTGGAATAAGGTGCATTCATCGCAGCACGTTATTATCGAGCGAAACTCTGGCATCTAAGAATTGATAATTAGAAACGTAATTTTCCTCCTGATGATAACAAGGGTCTCCCTATCTTCCATTCATATATTTATATGACGATGTTAATTACCATATTTCCTAAATTGCGTCTAATAGGAAGCCATGGTCTTGCCTTTGTAATAGGGTTACACTCCGTTTAAAGTTTCGCAGTTAAATAATTTAAATAATAACGGGCAGAGCGCTTGTTAATCTGGCCGTGATACATCTCGAGGATTCGGGACTAATGAAGGAAGTTTAGCGCAGAAGGCGGATGCCTGGGCTATTAAGCCGCTGTCACTTGCCGAGCTGATAATAGAAGTTCTTGAAAGGGATATCTGCTGTTACTTTGCTGCTTTGCTTTTTGTGAATTAAAGAAATGCTTGTTATGAATGCTTAGTGAATTGGAATTTTCAAAAAATAACGTGCAGCCCTAATTAACTTTCTTTCTTAGTTGTGTTCATCTTCAAGTAGTAAGATTTTTATTTTTATCTTATGGATGATTTATGTACTGATTTTTTTGTTTCCTGAATAAAAGTGATTTTACATTATGCTCTCTCTTTAGATATAAATGGAAATATGTTTGCTTGAATGACCGAGTATAAGATAAAAACTGCAACGTTTTTAAGTCCAATTTTTTTCTCCCTATTTATTACAATTTTTATCTAGTTCCCAGCAAACAAATCGTAAAAAAATTATAACTAAGTAATTGTTATAATTAATTTTTAAAATACTTATTTAAATAATGATTTTTGTTATGATTAATTGTTTAAGTAATGATTATTGTTATAATAATTGTTTAAGTAAGGCATTGTGTACATTTTGCAAGGTACATTTACAGTAAATAATTCGAGCATAATATAAAAAAACAGCGATATTTTTACATCAATCAACTTTACAATGAATTTAATACCTCAAATTATATGACTTAGTTTGGCATGATCTTTTAACTAATTGAGGCAATGAATCGATTTAAAATTTAACCTTAGTACTTGAGGCGAAAAATATGCAAAAACTCTTGATTTATTTTATTACTCTTAATTTATTGCAAAGTAAAAAATGTACAGTTCTTTCAGAGTTTTAATACAAAATTAATTAAATTCTACCCTTTCAGCCACGGATGAAAAATTGTTTTCTCATTTTTCATCGCCATAATAGATTTTTTCAAAGAATAAATTGAAAATTATCCAAACATTACATTTATCTATTAAAAGAATTCATTTTTCGCTTATCAATCTTTCTTTTTTAAACAAAGCCTGCCGATAGCCACTAAAAACATTTTCATCAATTAAATTACGCCACGTATCACACGCGATCCTTTAATATGGTAAAACAGATCTTTAAATAATTCATATCTGCTTCCAAAAATTACTTGCGAAGCGAAAATTAAAACCCGCTTTTCATGCATCAATGCAAAAATCTGGAATAAGGTGCATTCATCGCAGCACCTTATTATCGAGCGAAACCCTGGCATCTAAGAATTGATAATTACCATCGTAATTTTCCTCCTGATGATAACAAGGGGCTCCCTACCTTCCATTCATATATTTATATGACGATGTTAATTACCATATTTACTAAATTGCGTCTAATAGGAAGCCATGGTCCTGTCTTTGTAATGGGGTTACACTCCGCTTAAAGTTTCGCAGTTAAATAATTTAAATAATAACGGGCAGGCGCTTGTTAATCTGGCCGTGATACATCTCGAGGATTCGGGACAAAAGATTTCTGGAATAATGAAGGAAGTTTATCGCAGAAGGCGGATGCCTCGTCTATTAAAAGCCGCTGTGTCACTTGCCGAGCTGATAATGGAAGTTCTTGAAAGTGATAGAGACGGTATCTGTTGTTACCTTGCAGCTTTGCTTTTTGACGAATTAAAAGAAATGATTATGAAAAGCTTGTTAGTGAATCGGAATCTTCAAGATATAATATTGCAGCCCCTGATTAACTTTCGTTCTTAGCTGTAAAAGATTTGTATTGTATCGTAGGGATAATTTATGTATTTTTTTTTTTCTTGAATAAAAATGATTTTTCATCAATCACTCTCTTTAGATATAAATGAAAATACGTTTGCGTTAATGACCAAGCATAAGTTAAAAACTGTAACATTTATTATAAGTCCAATTTTTTTCACCTGATTTATTATATATTTTATCTAATTCCCAGCAAAAAATCGTTAAAAATTGTTATAATAAATAGCATAATTAGTTGTTATAATTAAATTGTTATAATAATTATTATAATTGTTATTTTCATAGTTAAATGTTATAATTAATTTAAATAAGTAATAACTATTTAATTATAAAAATAACAATTAATTATACCAATTAGTATAACAATTTAAATATAACAATTAATGAAGTTTAACAAATATTATAACAATTTTTAACGTTTTTTAGCTGGGAACTAGATAAAAATTATAATAAATCCAGAGAAAAAATTGGACTTATAAATGTTACAGTTTTTAACTTATACTCAGTCATTCGCGCAAAAATATTTTCATTTGTATCTAAAGAGAGAGATTAATGAAAAATCACTTTTATTCAGAAACCAAAAAAACATGAATACATAAATAATCCATGAGATACAATAAAAACCTTATTACGTGAACATCAAAACAGCTGAGAAAGAAAGTCAATTAGGGCTGCAACGTTATTTTTCGAAGATTCCAATTCACTAGCCATTTCTAACAAGCTTTTCTTTAATTCATCAAAAAGCAAACCAGCAAGGTAACAGATAATGGAGCTCTTAAAAGTGATAGAGACGCTATCAGCTCGGCAAGTGACAGCGGCTTAATAGCCCAGGCATCCGCCTTCTGCGATAAGCTTCCTTCATTATTCCAGAAATCTTTTGTCCCGAATCCTCGAGATGTATCACGGCCAGATTAACAAGCGCCTGCCCGTTATTATTTAAATTATTTAACCGATGCGAAACTTTAAACTGAGTGTAACCCTATTACAAAGACAGGACCATGGCTTCCTATTAGACGCAATTTAGGAAATATGGTAATTAACATCGTCATATAAATATATGAATGGAAAGGTAGGGAGCCCCTTGTTATCATCAGGAGGAAAATTACGATGGTAATTATCAATTCTTAGATGCCAGAGTCTCGCTCGATAATAACGTGCAGCGATGAATGCATCTTATTCCAGATTTTTGCATTGATGCATGAAAAGCGGGTTTTAATTTTCACTTCGCAATAATTTTTGGAAGCAGATATGAATTATTTAAAGATCCGTTTTACCATATTAAAGGATCACGTGTGAGACGTGGCGTAATTTAATTGATGAAACGTTTCTAGTGGCTATTGGCAGGCTTTGTTTAAAAAAAAAGATTGATAAGGGAAAATGAATTTTTTGCTTAATAGATAAATGTAATGTTTGGATAATTTTCAATTTATTTTTTGAATAAATCTATTATGGCGATGAAAAATGGAAAACACTTTTTAATCGGTGGCTAAAAGGGTAGAATTTAATTAATTTTTAGAGATTTTTTACATATTTTTATCAAAGTGCTAATATTAAATAATTGATGAAATCAATCGATTTAAAATTTAACAGATTTCGCCATGCTAAATGATTTAATGTGAGGTATTAGCTTCACTGTAAAGTTGATGTAAAAGAAATCGCCCCTTTTTTATATTACGTTTGAATTATTTATTGTAGATGTACCTTGCAAAAGGTTACAGAACTTTTGACAGCCATAACAATGTGGCTAATGCTGTATTTTAAACCTTAACTTCTTATATTATATAAGTTTGTTTTGGTTTGTAGCTCTAATGTCACTTTTTCCCACCTCTTTTTAGATCGGCACCTGGATTCCAAGAACGTGGATTCCGAACCACCACCTAATACTACTGCACCACATCACTGTGCTTAGAGCTGAGTTGCCAGTATACAGTTTGGAAATGATGTGGGTGAGAAGTCTGAGCTTCGTGTGTCTATACGGTCATATGAGACCAGGACCTAAAGCTTAAAGAGAATTCCTAACCACTAAAAACATCCCTGCCACAACTGGGATTCGAACCCGAAACCTCTAGCACCCAGGGCCAGAATGCTACGCACTCGGCCATCCGGCTCCCGGTTACTTATAACAATAAGAATTAATTATAACAATAGCACTAATTTAAATTTATTATAACAATAACAATTAATTAATTATAATAATAACAACAAATATTATAACAATTAATCATAACAATTTAATTATAACAATTTTTTACGATTTTTTGCTAGGAACTAGATAAAAATTAAAATAAATTGCGTGAAAAAAATTTGAACTTATAAATGTTACAGTTTTTAACTCATACTCGGTCTTTAACGCAAACATATTTTCATTCATATCTAAAGAGAGAAATTAATGAAAAATCACTTTTATTCAAGAAAAAAAAAAAAAATCAATACATAAATTATCCATAAGATACAATAAAAATCTTTTACAGCGAATAACGAAAGTTAATTAGAGCAGCAACGCTATTTTTCGAAGATTCCAATTCACTAACAAGCTTTCCATAATCATTTCTTTAATTCGTCAAAAAGCAAAGCAGCAAGGTAACAGCAGATATCACTTTCAAGAACTTCCATTATCTGCTCGGCAAGTGACAGCGGCTTAATAGCCCAGGCATCCGCCTTCTGCGATAAACTTCCTTCATTATTCCAGAAATCTTTTGTCCCGAATCCTCGAGATGTATCACGGCCAGATTAACAAGCGCTCTGCCCGTTATTATTTAAATTATTTAACTGCGAAACATTAAACGGAGTGTAACCCTATTACAAAGACAAGACCATGGCTTCCTATTAGACGCAATTTAGGAAATATGGTAATTAACATCGTCATATAAATATATGAATGGAAGAAGGGAGACCCTTGTTATCATCAGGAGGAAAATTACGTTTCTAATTATCAATTCTTAGATGCCAGAGTTTCGCTCGATAATAACGTGCTGCGATGAATGCACCTTATTCCAGATTTTTGCATTGATGCATGAAAAGCGGGTTTTAATTTTCGCTTCGCCAGTAATTTTTGGAAGCAGATATGAATTATTTAAAGGTCTGTTTTACCATATTAAAGGATCGCGTAATTGATTAATTTAATTGATGAAAATGTTTTTAGTGCCTATTGGCAGGCTTTGTTTAAAAAAAAAGATTTATAAGGGGAAAAATGATACTTTTTGTTTAATAGATAAATGTAATGTTTGGATAATTTTCAATTTATTTTTTGAATAAATCTATTATGGCGATGAAAAATGAAGACTTTTTTCATCCGTAGCTGAAAGGGGTAGAATTTAATTAATTTTTATGATCAAACTATGAAAGAACTGAATAATATTTAGAATGGATTTATTTTATTGCTCTTGATTTATTAGAGAGTTTTTTTTATCAAAGTTTATAATTGATTAATTAATTTAATAATGAAATCAATCGATTTAAATATAGTTTTTGCATATTGTTACCTGTAGTGTTAATGTTAAATTTTAAATCAATTCAATTCCTCAATTATTTAGCAAATCACGCCATGCTAAATGATTTAATGTGAGGTATTAGCTTCACTGTAAAGTTGATGCAAAAACAAATGCTGTTTTTTATGTTGTACTTGAATAACTTTACATATATAACGAGTGTTACAAAATGTTAGTGAATTTTGCAAACCATACATTGGGGCTAATGTTATATTTGAAACCCTTACTTTTTATAGTATATTAACATAGCAAATTAAAACTAAGAATCACTATAACCATTGTTTCTCAACCTTCGATGGTGCATTAAATACAGAAAAGTGTGAATAACAAAATTTTAATACCAGCAGTCAAGTATGATACTTTTTTCACGTAGTCACCATACTATTTAAATATTTTTCATACCAGTGGGCAATTCTTCAATACCTTCTTACACTTCCAATAAATGTTCAACCATTATTGGAAGTGTTTCATTTATGCAAGTGTTAAAACATTTCCAAGAGCATTAAAAAGAAACATTAATTTCAACAACTTTTTTTTTTCCGAATTTGTAGATTTTCTGAATTGCTTTCATTTTGTCAGTGAATGTGATAATATTTTCTTCTTTCCCTTGCATACTAGTATTCAATAAGCTGCTAAAATATATCGACCAAATACTGTAACCTTTTTCTTCATTGGCGCAACAGCCCCATGGTGCGCCAAGGCCGTCTGCCTACTGGCAGATTTTGAGACAGGAATTGGTTTCTTTTTACAGGGTAGGGTTGTCAGCCCTACGCCCAACAGTCATATTAAACCGGAACATACGGTTTAAAGTGGATTCCGAACCATTACTTACTTTCTCGACACCGCCGGGACTTAAACCCAGAGCCTGTTGCACCGAGCTCCAGTCACTCGTTCATCGAGTCCCAAATACTATCACCTAGCAATTCAAAAATTTGTACCAAAGGAGGTTAAAAATGTAATTAACAGGTGGACTGAAAAGTTCGTAGACTTACACATAGATGGTGATACTAGTATTAAATCCACATGATTTTTAGTTAGCCCTAACCTTCAAAAGACACGTGTATAAATTTGACAGCTGTTGTACTATTAGTATGTGAGTTATAGCATTTTTAGTGTTCATCACGTGCAGTCCACTCGGCTGACTGTCGATTGCACTCCGGTGTGATATGATGGAGCCATTTTTTATCCATTGTCACATATCGACGTAAAAATTCGGGTTTATTACGATTGAACAGCTCCAAACACTGCTTAGAATCATCCATTCGTTGTTGTTTTGGGTCGATTGTGAGCTCTGCGCGGCACCCACTTTGAACAGAGCTTTCGCATATCCAAATATTCATTCACGATATATCCAACACGTTCCTTTGATATCTTTAGGATCTCAGCTATCTCGATCAACTTCACCTTACGGTTGTCAGAAATTATTTTGGGGATTTTTTTGCTGTTTTCGTCGGTAACTGCCGTAGAGCGTTGCGGGGGCATTGCTACTCCGCGTCCGTGGCTTATCTTCAAGTTACACGCGCCCCCTGGTTAATGCAAAGTGAGTAACATCGGTGCAGCCCTTATGGCGAAGATCACGGTCTATTTGCCAGCTGCATTAGAAGAAGAAAAAAAGTTTTCTGGATAACAGAAGACATTTCTGTTATACACCTGCTAACGGTATCACTGGACAAAGGAATGTTGCTTATTTTAATTGCCTATTCATTTCCTAGCATTAACATCACCATTTTAATGCATGCGAGCAAAATAAGTGACTTAGCTAAAGTGCAAACACTACATAATTTTTGCTTCCTGAGACTTGATAAAAAATAATTTCAGCTTTATCAGAAACAGTCCTTATACTTTGAAAATGGGCGCTATTACTTGTAGTTAAGATCACTCTGGCGTTCGGTACCACAGGTATCGGGTTCAAATCCCGGCTTTGCCCATGGGTGTTGCAGTGGTTCGGAATCCACTTTAAAACCGTAGGTCCCGGTCCTAATAGGATCGTAGAGCGCTGCGGGGGTATTGTTACTCCACGTCCGTGGCTTACCATCAAGTTACACGCGCCCCCTGGGTAATGCAAAGTGAGTAACGTCTGTGCAGCGCTTGCCTTAAGGCATCCAAAGACGTTCATGTCTGTTTGCCAGCTGCATTAGAAAAAAAAAGAAAAAAACTTGCAGTTAAGAGATTCTCTTGAAAGACTAGCAGCTTTATCTTATAAACAAGTAATATAAAAAAAAATTTAAGTCAATTCCTACTTTTTTTTTCACTATATTGCAGAAAGTCCTTTATAAATAATTTTCATTCATTTTTTTAAGTTTATCTGGTGGCATCTATTGGTAGACCTATGCAACTTAAATCTAAAAAAAACTAAACTTAATTAAATTTAATTAATGAATAAATATTTGCAAAAACTGTATTAATATCCAGTGTCATCCACTACAAGTTAAAAAAAAAACGTATTTGAACTTGAGTGAATGAATAAAAAGTATTTTATGAACGATTGAAAATTTGAACAAGATATATACAGGGAGAGTGTGAGCTAATAGAAGGAATTGAATAAGAGTGTATTGTTTTAAAATATTTACTCAGTTTACTAGGACAGTAATTGAGTCATTTGTTATTTTATAGCCATGTACTAAGCATAGCTGCAAAGGAAGATTTTCATTTCCAGTCCAAATGAAACCAAAGATAAAATAACTTTGATTATATTTGCGAGTAAGCCACGATTTTAGTTTTTTTTTTGCATTTTTTGTTCCATTCCAAAATCTTATTTATCAATATCATGCTTCTTCTTTAGAAACATATCCATTTTATTTAGGTGAATTTTTCTGAATATAAGTGATATGCACATAGCATCCACATTCCAACACTTTCAAAATATGTAATATACACAACAAGAATACCACAAGTATGCTATTAATCCCTCGCAGCTATGTATTCAGATGATCAACTCTACTGACTATTATTATACTTAAAAACGGGAGGGGGGGGGCTGATGGCCGAATTGCTAGCGCTCTGGCGTTTGGTACCACAACTATCGGGTTCAAATCCTGGCTTTGCATGTAGGTGTTTGTAGTGGTTCGGAATCCACATTAAACCGCAGGTCCCGGTCCTAATAGGATCGTAGAGCGTTGCGGGGGCATTGTTACTCCGCGTCCGTGGCTTATCTTCAATTTACACGCGCCCCCTGGGTAATGCAAAGTGAGTAACGTCTGTGCAGCGCTTGCCTTAAGGCATCCAAGACCAAGTTGTCTAAGTGTTTGCCAGCTGCATGAGAAATAAAAAAAAATATTTGCGAGTAAGCCACGATTTTAGTTTTTTCTTTACATTTTTTGTTCCATTCCTGAATCTTATTTATCAATATCATGCTTCTTTAGAAACATATCCATTTTATTTGGGTGAATTTTTCTAAATTTAAGTGATATGTACATAACCTCCACTTCCAAAATATGTAATATACACAACAAGAATACCACAAGTATGCTATTAATCCCTCACAGCTATGTATTCAGATGATCAACTCTACTGACTACTATTATACTTGCAAACGAGAGTCTCATGGACTGCAATGGAAATTTTTTAGCATTGAAAATCGCATAGGCGCTATCTCTCCTAGTAGCCAAAGAATTGAAATTACCACTCTTAGTTTCTGGGAAACCTTCTTTGGCACATTATTGCATTTTGGCAAAATTTTATGTGAACAAAAAAAAAATAATAATAATAAAGCATCTGGAAATGTTAAAGCTATCTTTGAACGAGAAAATAGACAAGAATCAGATTAACTATATTTGGACACAAATTTCTCTGAAATATCAAAGTTTTTTTTTCTTTCTAATGCAGCTGGCAAACACTTAGACAGCTTGGTCTTGGATGCATTAAGGCAACACAGACGTTACTCACTTTGCATTACTGAGGGGGCGCGTGTAAATTGAAGATAAGCCACGGACGCGGAGTAACAATGCCCCCGCAACGCTCTACGATCCTATTAGACCGGGACCTACGGTTTAAAGTGGATTCCGAAGCACTACAAACGCCCATGGCACCGCCGGGACTCGAACCCGAAACCTGTCGTACCGAGTGCCAGCCACTCGACCATTCAGACCCTCACGGGAATATCAAAGTGTGCTCCCGAATTCTTCTAGGGCTTACTTGTGCTTGACAACTGGGAATTAGCTACTGATTACTTAGCAATTGATTATGGATACAGCTAATACTTATTAAAAAAATTTTTTTGCAGATATTTCATTTTTAATTATTGAGAATTAAAACGATTAGTTCATATTTATAATTTTTATAGTAAAGACAAATTTGTGTAGCAATACAAAGCAATTCAATTCAATACTCTTTCTTTTACCAGTAATTTTTCTTATTTTTTTCTATAATAAAAAACTTTTTGTTCATCAAATTTTATTTTATCCATTTAATTGGACTGTGTCCAAATTATTTATCCATTTAATCGGGCTATATCCGAATTATTTATTCATTTAATCGGACTATATCCAGATTATTTATCCATTTAATAGGACTATAACCAAATTATTTATCCATTTAATCGGACTATATCCAAATTACTTATCCATTTAATCGGCCTATATTCAAATTACTTATCCATTTAATCGGCCTATATCCAAATTATTTATCCATTTAATCGGACTATATCCAAATTATTTATCCATTTTATCGGACTATATCCAAATTATTTATCCATTTAATCGGATTATATCCAAATTGTTTTATCAATATTTTATCCATTCAATTATTTATCAAGTTAATTATTTTATCCATTTAATCGTCTATTTTTGATATACTACCTTATTTGAAAGAGAAAAAAATAAACTCAGTTAATTTCGTAACAGTTAAAATTGTAACATCTTAACCTCAAAATAGCAAATAAAGCTTTAATATTATGATTTAAAATACTTAATTCAAAATAACCCCTCAATAAGCTCTATTTCGAGATTAACATATACATTTTCAGTCAAATATTGCAAAATTCTTACATACATATTTTCATACGGAATATTAAAATTCAAACACAAGAATTATTTTATTCACAGGAAAGAATTTTCTAATATGTGAATATATGTAAACATCATTAGATACCTTTTCAAAACAAAGTAACAAAAGATACCAGAACAATTACAAAAACAACACTGATGCTTGAAATAAAACAAGAGAAAGACAATATATTCAAGCGCATGATACTTTTTTTTAAATAAATAATATATCTTCCAAAAAAAAAACTTTTTTCTTTAAAACTTCCAAATTTTGGAAAAATTTATCAATTTTTTTTAATTTTATAGCAATTTTGTATCATCCTTCTTATTGTAGATTAACACGAAAATCTATGGCCATGTAGTGGCCACTAGCTCCTTCATCATAACATGTTGAAACAAAACGGTGGTCTCATGCCCTTTCAGTTAATAAGAAAAATAGATAATTAAATGCCCTTTTTTTAAAAAAGATTTATTTATTTAAGAAAACTATAAAATGAAAAATAACAAAAACTTCAAAAGTGTAGATGTTAATGAAATCAATTGCATGCAATAAAAAATAAATAAATAAAACAGAATGAGCAAAGGTCAAACTAGGAGAAAATTAACTTAGGAGAAAAGCGAACTTTTTTCATCCAGGCAGTTGTAAGGAATTAATTTAAAATATCTTGAACAGTGCGAGGTCTTTTGCTATGTTTGCTTGTATCATCCTCATATGATGATCTGTTATCGACAAATGCTGTTTATTTTGATAGAAAATCATCTTCACATTTATTTATTAATAAAATATTGATTTGATGCTTATTTCAGTAAAGACGATCTTTTAAAAATCATCTGTCCGATTATTATATAAAAATCTGATATTTACTTTTAGTATGGATCTTGTTCGTATACATTCGAACAGATAAATGGAATGTGAAGGAAACGCTTTCACGCTTTTGTGATTGGTGAGAATTTGATGTTCATTTATTTTCTCACTTCTTCTGGCTACAACATTCTTTTTTTTCTAAAAAAAAAAAAAAAAAATACCAAGGCGGATGTGTTTAAACTCTCCAATGAGAAGGTGGGAAGGGTTTTATGGAATCCAGATCATAAAGATCTTTTTTTTTTACCACCAACCTTTTTTTTTCCTTCTTTTTCATGATTTTTCATTTCATTGATGGGTTTGAAATAAAGAAAAAGAATACTTTTCTTCAATTTGACCATAGAAAATGGGGGGAGGATAAAAAAAAGACCCACAAGGGGTGGTCCGTGGGTTGGGGGAGGAGAAGGAGAGAAAATTCTTGAACAAACTTTCATGGTGTCAGGTAAAATTAAGTCTGCAAGAATCATCGATTTTTCCATTTCAAGCCGATAAAGACCAAAGTGGAAAAGGTTAAATTCGTCAAGACTTAAGAAGCAAGAGGCTTGGAAGAGGTGGAAATGTTGTCGAGATAAGAGGGCAGACGATCGAAAAGGGAAATGAAGTGAAGTGAATGGATGAAACGACGAGATACGACGAGGGGGGCAGGGAAAGGTGGGGCCCCAATCTTAAAATTGCAAATGACGAAAGGAAGTAGCGGCACGGATTGGAAGAATGGAACGGCAAAAGCAATTTCGATACCTTATCCAAGAAATTTTTTTTTCTTCCATCTAAAGAAGCTTGTGATTAAGATTTTTATTTATCCATAGCTTTTCCGGTTTTGTTAAATAAGAATGCACTGATAGAAATGAAAAATGAGAAATGGCTCTTCGATTTTACGTTTTGTTTTCCTGTTTGTTTTGTTTTTTTAAGCACCGATGTTGTTTTTTTGAAAGGTTGTGGTATCATTCGTTACGTTGTTTTGGAAAGGTATCTAATGATGTTTACATATATTCCATATTCCATATATTGTCATTTCTTAAGAATATCAGTTTATTTAAGTAAATTTCGAGAAAAAACATTTTCGATAGAGTAAAAGAATGGCATACATGAAGAAAGAATTTTTCGGTAGAGTACAAGAATGGCATGCATAAAAAGAGAATTTTTTGATAGAGTAAAAGAATGGCATACATAAAGAAATAATTTTTCGATAGAGTAAAAGAATGGCATACATAAAGAAAGAATTTTTGATAGAGTAAAAGAATGGCATACATAAAGAAAGAATTTTTTGATAGAGTAAAAGAATGGCATACATAAAGAAAGAATTTTTTGATAGAATAAAAGAATGCATACATAATGAACGAATTTTTCGGTAGAGTAAAAGAATGACATACATAAAGAAAGAATTTTTCGATAGAGTAAAAGAATGGCATACATAATGAAAGAATTTTTCGATAGAGTAAAAGAATGGCATACATAAAGAAAGAATTTTTCGATAGAGTAAAAGAATGGCATACATAAAGAAAGAATTTTTCGATAGAGTAAATAAATGGTGTAGTACATAATGCATGAATTTTTCGATAGAGTAAAAGAATGACATACATAAAGAATTTTTCGATAGAGTAAATGAATGGTGTAGTACATATTGAAGGAATTTTTCGATAGAGTATACGTTATATACTAATATTTTTCATATTTTGACTGTTATGTACTGTTAAAACATACTTGCTAATGATCTAAAAATAGAGAATTATTAAAAAAAATACTCAAATTTTTAATGTTTTTAATGCAACTTCATGTTCTATTTAAAATATGTTGATTTCGCATGTAATGCAGATTAGCTCACAAATTTGACGTACACTTTCGCATTATGCCTATATGACGTTCAACGATAGTAGTCAGACTGGTTCTATTTACCCGATGCTTCCAGACTTTCTCGAGGCGACTATCATCAAAAAAAGAATAGAGACTTGAACTAAAAATCATTATGCCAACCAGTCTTCCAAGTGACTGTTTCTCGACAGCATAGCAATTTTTGGCATTGTTAGTTTGGCGTCAATTACTGTTTTTGTAAAGGGCGGTTTGTATAAAAACTGCCTTCAGCAATTATCTGGAAAGTATTCTTCCAGATATTGCAGCCCCAAAGTTCCCTGTATATTCCGATGAATATCGAGAGTAACTGGTTGTGGTACCTCCACCACTTCCTTTCAGTTACATTCTGTTGTACGACTAGATGGACCTTGTTTTTCCGCCGATTCACATTTTGTTTATCGATCCATGTAGTCCAAATTCTATACAAACTGGGAACATCTTCGTGTGTTTCAGCCGCTATAAGACCAACCAGCTGTTCGTAAGCTTGCAATTAGACCACTCGTAAAATCGTCTGATTGCCGGAACTGTCTTCGGTATCATCTGGTAGGCATCTCTTATTCCACACGTATCTCCTGAAACGTTTTTTTTTTGTTGTTGCTGTTTTTTATTCCAATGCCGCTGGCAAACACCTAGAAGACACGCTGGCAAACACCTAGACAGACACGCTGGCAAACACCTTCTAAATCATTGACGTTTCATCAAATGCGTTATAGTGCAGAAAATTGAGTGATGGGCCTGAATGGCGGAGTGGCTAGCGCTCTGGCTCTCAGTACCACAGGTTTCGGGTTCGAGTCCCGGCGGTGCCATGGGTGTTTGTAGGGGTTCGGAATCCACTTTAAACCGTAGGTCCCGGTCCTAACAGGATCGTAGAGCGTTGCGGGGGAATTGTTACTCCGCGTCCGTGGCTTATCTTCAAGTTACACGAGCCCCCTGGGTAATGCAAATTGAGTAATGTCTGTGCAGCGCTTGCCTTAAGGCATCCAAACCATGCTGACTAAGTTTTTGCCAGCTGCATTAGGAAGAAAAAAAATTTTTGAATTTCAAATCATCTGCATCATTTACACTCATGTCCATAAATTAAGGATAATGAAGTTCAGGCAAAGAAAGAGACAGAAGCAAAACAAATTTGACTTATTTGTAAAGTCTATTAATTAAACAAAAGGTAAAGAGCAAAAAAGATGCTATATGTTTGACATAATTAATAAAAATTGCGATTTTTACTCCCTGGAGCAAATTTCGAAAAAGAACCTATTTACAAAAAACAGTATGACATGGTTAGTATGATGGTTAATATGGAGTATGCCTCCCGGACGATGCAATACAGGCCTCACAACGCCTAGGCATGCTGAGTATCAAATTATCAATCTGATCTTGGGGAATATTACACCACTCATCAAGCAATGCCCGCCGAAGTTCCGGTTGACAGGTGGGAGGGGGTTGACGGGCTGCAATTCGTCGGCCAAGCATATCCCACATATGCTCTATTGGATTCAAGTCAGGTGAGTATGCTGGCCAATCCATACGGGTGATATCCTCCAATTGAAGGCATTCATCTACAATGTTTGCACGGTGAGAACGGGCGTTGTCATCCATAAACAGAAATTCAGCACCCATGGTGGCCCGAAACAAACGTACATGTTGTTCCAGAATGACATCCCGATAGATGTGGCCTGACATCGTTACACTCTGAACATGCAGGTCAGTTCTGGAACCAAGAATAATTCCTCCCCAAACGAGCCATCCTGCACCAAAGTAACGGTGTCGTTCAATGGTGTTCTCTTGGTGGTAACGGGTACCTGGCGCTCTCCATATGAAAGTCCGGCGAGAATCAGACTGCAAACTAAACCTGGACTCGTCGGAAAACAACACACCAGACTACTGTTGCGGTGTCCACAATGCATGCTCTCTACTCCAGGTTAATCGCAGGCGACAGTGAGTTGTGGTAAGTGGAACACATCTGACAGGCCTACGAGCATATAGACCAATGTGCCCTAAGCGTCTGTACACGGTCTGCCTTGAAACTGTCGTACCGGTAGCTGAAGAGAGCTGACGAGACAGGTCTGATGCTGTGCTCCGTCTGTTTCTTTTGGCATTAACTGCTAAATACCGGTCCTCATTCGGCATTGTAACTTGGGGGCGACCTGTGCTGTAACATATACTCACATTACCATCATCTTGGAATCGTTGCCAAAGCCTGGAGATGACACTCTGGGCGATTCCAAGTTCCTCGGATACTTCCAGTTGGGTACGTGCACATTCCAGTCGTCCGATAATTCTACCACGTAAAAAATCATCCAAATGCTTCCTTTGTGCCATAACTATGCGGTTATTGCCTTGAAAGGCTTTTAAAATGCTTGTGAACGATTTTACTTCTTTGCCACCATTCCTTATATACCCCTCTCTTACACTCTCGTCATTGTGGCGTACTGTCTGCGCCATCTGGTGGTTTCCTGTAATTTGCATATTCTTCTTCAAGATGTGTGTGATAATTCTACAGGTGAAATTTTTATTTTTGAGTTCAATTTCTGTGTGATTCCGAATTATCCTTAATTTATGGACATGAGTATATTTCACTGTTATTCCCCGAAATTTGCGTGTTTATATGGCCGAATCTCCGTGGTGTTGCATTTTGTATGTCGTGCATTCAAGTTCTAAATCATTCACGTTTCATCAAATGTGTTATAGTGTAGAATATTTTTAATGATGTTAATTACACGATATTTATTAAAAAAAAAAAAAGAGTAAAAATATTTGCTTCATTTTACTTTCAAACAAACCTTTCTTTACTTTTTGGAAATTAAGTTTCAAAAATGAAAATTTTTTATGCGCTGCATAAATATATATATTTTTTTGTTCTAATTCAGCTGGCAAACACTTAGACAGCTTGGTCTTGGATGCCTTAAGGCAAGCGCTGCACAGACGTTACTCTCACTTTGCATTACCCCGGGGGCGTGTAATTTGAAGATAAGGACGCGGAGTAACAATGCCCCTGCAACGCTCTACGATCTTATTAGGACCGGGACCTACGGTTTAAAGTGGATTCCGAACCACTACAAACATCCATGGCACCGCCGGGACTAGAACCCGAAACCTATGGTACCGATCGCCAGAGAGCTGGCCACTCGGTCATTCAGGCCCTGCATAAATATATGGTACGCTAAAAAATTTCACATGAGCAACAAATTCATGAATAACATAGGAAAAATGAAAAATTATGCATAAAATAATAGAAAAACAAAAGGATAATTCAAAGTTTACAGATTTTCTATTGTCTTTAGCATCTGAAAATTCTTTTGCCATTTATTTTAACCAATTATTGAGTAAAGTTTAATAAGTATCTGTCATTATTTTATTCCCTATTACGAATCCAAAACATATTTATAACAAATAATTCGTTGTTATAAACATGCAGTTGTAATTTTAAGATAAAAATATATTTAGCAGTGAAGAAAATTTAGGTTTTAAGGAAATAATCTTGAATAAGCAAATTAATTATTAGCAAAAAAATTATAAAAATTGAATTAATCACTTTAGCTGAAATATTTTCTTAGACATTTTTATAAAAATCAGCGAATTTAATTAACGAAGTGGTCAAGCGCTTAACTCAATCTCCTTTAGCTTTAATAGAACTGTAATCGGTACTTGCTTATTAACGCCACCTAAGCTACAGATTTGGCGGTTTTTAAGTGGCGCCAATCAAACAGCTACAATAAAGTGTAGATTGGCGCCACTTAAAAACCGCCAAATCTGTAGCAGCGGTTGGCGTGCGAACAACAAGATTGCTCTTTATTGGCGCAACTGTAGCTAAGGTGGCTTTAATACGTAAGTACCCTGTAATCACATCCAACATTAATATTTTGAGTTACTTTGGATTCTCAATCTTTTTAAGAGCATTTATTTTCAAAATAAGTTAAAGATAGTTCATTCACTTCTAATATAAAAATATTCGTGGTATACAAGTATGGCAATTTAAATTCCTCATTTTCTCAACTCAAATTCACAATTTGCATTTCAAATTCAACATTTTTCAAATCAAATATACATGCATGCATACGCTCATACATATGCATATTGTAGAAATACCTTCGAAACTAAATAAAGTATTCTACCGAAGTAAAGTATCTTTAAGTAAACCAAAAAAAAATACTAATCTTATCTTTAATTTTTACTTTTCTTAACATTTTTAAGTTTAATCTGACAGAATTTGATATTTAAAAACTTTAGATTGCTCGTAACTTAAATATAAAATTACAATAGAAATTAATAATTCTCAATAACACGAATATTTAAGACAGCTAAAACTAATAATACGTGTTTTTCTATAATTAATTTAAAATTAATTTATTCCAACACCGAAGCCCCACCCCCTCTCAAGGAGAAGAACATCCGTCCCCTTATGGACAATCCTGCTTACATAGTTACTGATAAACTTGGTTTTAAAAAAACTTGTGAGAAAAGTAGCTTGAAAAATTTTCATGAGAAAAAGCAATCAGAATACAACAATAATACAACAACAACAATGTAAGACAGAGCTCATACACAGAAATACTACGCAACAATGTAACTACCAACTAAAAAAGCGGATTATCTCGCAAAGAATACCACTGAACTCTCTCAATTTATTGAATGGATATCCCCGAAAGATGTCATTGCAAACCTGAAAAACAATCCTACCTCATCTCGGAAACGAATTACTTTAGAAGTAAATATTATGATTTGATAGAAAACTTTGAAGATACTGCAACTATCACAAAATGGACACAGAATAAAAAATAGGATATATTACAATACAACCTCTTTAAGTCGAACGTCGATAAGTCGGAAATCTCCATAACTCGAAAAATTTTTTGTTCCCTTTATTTCAAGCCCCAAAACCTCCATTACTCGAAATTTCAACCCTCAATTAGTCCAAATAATTAGTCAATCCCCACAAGACATTTTGGTATATTTTCTGCCTCCGTAACTCGAAAAAAAAAAATTAGACCTCTGTATCTTGAACATTAGCAATATTTGATTTTACAATCTTTTTTACAACCTTTACAACTCGATCATTTGAAACTAATTACCTCTATAGCTCGAAGAAAAATAAGTTACCGGCTTTAAGGATTTGCCGACAATGCACGTCATTGTTTCTTAGAAAACAATGTATGTATATAGTAAATAGAATAACCAATTCTATGAAATAGCAACTTGGAAGAAAAAGAATTTTCTGCTCTTTATAGCTTAGATAATGCTATAGATAGAGAACGATCGAATTTTCTAAAGCAAACAATAATAATAATAATAAATAAACTGACTTTTTTATTAGATAATATTTTTAATTTTAAGGTTATTTCGGAATTAGTTTGATTTTTTATTGTAGTACATAATATAACTTTTAAATTGCAAATTAACATGTTTATTACCTCCGTAACTAGAATTTTTATTTATTTTAACTCTCAAACTCAAAATAAGTTAGAAAGAATCTAAACCTCTGCAAGTCGAATATTTCCTTACAATATCCGCGTAAGTCGAAATCCTCCATAAGTCGAAAACTCTATAATTCGAATTATTTGGCGTCTTCCTTGAAGTTCGACTTACAGAGGTTCTACTGTAATTGCTCATATCATCAGCAGAATGATCGTTACTCCCGCCCTGTTAAATAGATTCCAATCTTTTTTGTAACAGATGCAATGAAGCAAATGACCCTTTACACATTCTTTTAAGATGCAGAAAATATTCCACCTCCAAATTGCATCTGTGGCAAAACTTGAATATCGACGAAAATAATCACATTCAAAGCTGTTTTATCCAAAATTCTTGATTGCAAAAAAAAATCTGACTTTATTTCTCCAATCTCTTAAACATTTTGATATTTATTAGCTGCATTCACTCGGCACTCAGGGGATAATATAAATCTCTGTTTTTGTTCACACCAATTTCCACACTGTGCGGAAAATAGGTCTTACATCCTTTTTAGTGACGTATTAACTAGGGAAAACGAACTGTTCCTATATAGAGATTAGAGGATTATAGTCCTTGTTGCTTCACATCTCATTATACCCCTTCGATTCAAATCAAAATCAACTACAAACTAAATAAGAGACAAGGCCACAAAGTTAAAATAGTTAATACTTAATAATTAAAGAACATAACACACAACAATCAAAACAAAATTAAACTAATATTACTACAAAAAAACAAGCATATTTCTATTTTGTTCTACGTTATAGTTTAAAGTTTAAAAAGTTGATGTTGGAGAACTATATTTTATCAACGGGTCGTCATCGAATTTCTTGAATGTAAAACCTTGAAAATCACGAATGCAAATCTTGACAGTGTTCTGTAAAATCGCAAGATAGACAGCCTTGGGATTTGGTGTCAAATCTGTTTTCGCTGAAACACGCCAAATAGAAGGATTGCAAATTACGATCCTACAACGACAGCTCTGTTTCGAAAAGTAGAATTTTAATAAAAATAAAGAAAAAAATGCTGAAAACGTTTGGAATTTTAAGAAAAAAAATCTACTTACCCCTGATCATCAATGTCTGGAAGCTGGACTGGGTTTTCCTTGCTTAGGTAAGTCTGACACACAACATTTTTACCAATCAATCCTTTAAACAAACACCATTGAATAATTGTCAATGTTCCAAATCCCTGAAGAAATATGTTGTTGTAACATTCTTACTTCAATTTTAAATAATACTGGATTCCACATCCACAAATAAAAATTTGCTTAAGATTTTGGCCAACACACAAAGAACATAAGTAAATGCAAGATCAATCCACCGTTGTTAAGATAATGATGTTGAAGATTATTGGAACTCACTGGCCATGTCAAGGGCCGCATCTCCGGTGGTGACAAACATAAAGAACGAAAACGTTGGCAATGCCCAGAGGTTAAACGGAAATTGTGATAATTGAAAAAGTACAAAAATTCAAAATTGAATTTAAGTAGGTTAGAGCAGAATATTCCAAAGCTCTTTTAAAAAATTAGAGTGAGGTTCATATTGTTCGATCTCTTGAATGGCCAGATGTTGGGTGTTGTCAATATTATTGAATAATATTTCTGAAAGTTTTTTCCAGTACTTTTTGAGAGGTAGCAGGGAGATGGATCTTCGAATATCATCATTTCTTTTGAACCAGTTGGCAGTCGTTATTTGTCTAATGGTCATATTTTGTTGAGCTCTCAAGATTTTTGTATTATAATTAGCAGCACAGGCTCATACCGGACAAGCACAGATGAGGGCAGGACGAAGCATAGAGGTGAAAATCAGAAGTTTATTATGTCTACTCATGCTCGAGTTTCTTGCTATAAGGGGATGGAGACTTCCAATGTTTCTTCTGTATTTTTGTTTGACATAGATAAAATGAAAATTCCAGTTTAGATGTTTATGAAGATAAATTCCAAGATATATTGTTTCCGATTTCCAACAGATAAGTTGGTTTTTGAGGTAGATGGCTGGTTTTTTACGTTTTTGATTCTTGCTGAAGAAGACTGTTTCGGTTTTGTCAATGTTAAGAGCAATTTTCCACTTGTCATACCATTTAGAAAGGTCATTTTGTTTAATGCGCAGGCAGGATATTTAGAGTTTTTGTTTCTACAAAGAATGGCAGTATCATCCGCATAAATTGCTGTAATGATATTGAATAAAATAAGATATTAGTCAACACACACAGAACAAAAATAAACGCAAGATCAATCAGACGTTGTTAAGAAGGACTTGACTTGACTTGACTTTGAGGTTTATGCTCGCCTTGACTGCTTTATCTCAATTTATCCAATTGCTCTGAAGAAGAAATGATAGAAGATGATACAAATAAAAGGACCTTCAAATAATCAGTTGGTTTTGACTGATTCCAAAAGTATTAAAGAAGCACCAAAATATGGTGCTGTGCGGAACCTTTGTCACTAAACAATACAAAAAAGGTTAACACACACAAAAAAAAACTACGGGATTATTCGTAGGAAATTAGTTATTGATATAGTTTTGTAATAAGATTCGTCGCCCATATCAAATAACCAAGAATAGGATTGAACTTTGCATCTAAAAGCCTGTTTTAGCGTCATATTTGGTGCATTGGAATAAAATACGTTCCTCTGTTTGACTTTTATTGCAAATTGAATATAGTTGAAATTGATTTGGTTTGTCGCTCTACGGTCATTTTGTGCACACTTTAGGCTAAATAGACCAGGACCTACAGTTTAACGTGGATTCAGAACCACCAACAAACATCCCTTGCCACAGCCAGGATTCGAACCTGTGGTACCAAAGGCCAGAGCACTAGCCAATTTACCATCAGGCCACCGCATAGTGGAGAAGATGTTAATCCACTCCTCTTAAGTCGTAACTTTAAAAGAATAGTTTTGGTTCGAAATTTTGACAGTTGCCTTAATCGTTTGGATCCTGAATGGCCGAGTAACTAGCCCTCTGTACAACAAGTTTCGGGTTCGAATCCCGGTGATGCCATGGATTTTCCTATGGGTTTGTAATCCACTTTAAGATGTAGGTCCCTGTCTCATATGATCGTAGAGCGTCACAGAGCCCAATCAGACTTACCCATATCATTCCCAAACTGTAAAGGGGCAACTCATCTCTCGGCACAGTGATGTGGTGTAGTAGCAGTAGTAGTAGAAATTAGTACTTCTTCTCTATTGATAGGTAAGAGATGATGAATTGGTTTGATACTATTTAAATGAATCAGATGCCGCGCAAATTTTCCTTTGTTCCACTGTTCATCTGAGATTATAAATGTATCTTTTTATGACAGATCGTGTCTTCCAAACTTCGTGATCGTTCAATTTAAAATCATTGTATCTGACGCTGATCTGGCACTCGGTACCACAGGTTTCGGGTTCGAGTCCCGGTGGTGCCATGGATGTCTGTAGTGGTTCGGAATCCATTTTAAACTATAGGTCCCGGTCCTAATAGGATCGTAGAGCGTTGCGGGGGCATTGTTGCTCCGCGTCTGTGGCTTATCTTCAAGTTCCACGCGCCCCCTGGGTAATGCGAAGTGAGTAACGTCTGTGCAGCGCTTGCCTTAAGGTATCCAAGACTAAGTGCAAGTATTTGCCAGCTGCATTAGAAAGAAAAAAAAATTTTCGTTTATACCAACGGAGTCCAAATGAATTGTAAAGATAAAATTGAATTCAAGTTTTGTTTGATGTGGTTTCCAAAATGTTTAATAACGCGGGTGGATTTAAAATTACAATTTTGGAGAGCTCGAAAGGCAGAGAGACTATCTGATAAAATAAATTAATAGTTTGATTAACTCTAAAAGCAAGTTTTTTAGTTTTTTTAAACTAAAAGTAAAAAATAATTGTTAACATAAGAATAAAATGACTGACGAGAAAATGAATGTCACTGTTCTAAAAGCGTGGGGTGCTCAATATCAATCGTTATAATTCTTCACTAGTTTCATTCCGAAATGCAGAGTTAATGTAAAAATGTCATACAAAGCACCCCACGCTTTTAGAACAGTGACATTCATTTTCTCGTCAGTCATTTTATTCTTATGTTAACAATTATTTTTTACTTTTTGGTTTGATTAACTCTAAAAGCATGTTTTTTCGTGTTTTTAAACTATAATATTTAAATGAGGTCCCGGTACGGAGGAGTGGAACTATAGTTCTTACAATAATTTAATTGTGAGTAAAACAAATTCTAAATGCGAATATGCCGAGCCAACCAGGATTCGAACAGGGAATCTCCTGATCCGTAGTCAGGCGCGTCATCCATTGTCCCACGTAGGTTTGAATGTCTTTACTGAATACTTTCATTCTACATGGGTTAAATTGCTCTTCATAAGTTAAAATAAAATCTCTAATCCTGGCGATCCTAATCATGATGAGATAATAAACTTATCAAACTATTTTAGTGTCGTTGGTCCTTCATAAGTCTACAACGTTTAAATTAAATCTGATCGTTTAAAGTAGGGCAAAATCGAGCCCAAAGAGTCAGTTACAAACAAACATACAGGTGAAACTAATATAAAAGCTTATTAAAAAGAATCAACTGTTTTCTTTCTCAAAGGTGCCTGTAAATGTTTCTTTACAGCTTACATAGTGTATATGAGGAGAAACAGATCTCCAGGGGAAAAAGTCAGTTACATACATACATACATACAAACATTACCCTCCCAAGTCCTGCTATGCTGCCTCATCGTGGCGGGAGGGTGCCCCTGGATAGGGTGGGCGATGTACGTCGGGAGTTTTTACTCCTGGTAGGGCCACCCAAGGCGTGAAGGCCACCCTATTACATCCAGCTAAAGCATAGCAGGCGCCTGGAGGAAAAAGTCAGACTTCAGCCCTCGTGGTTCCTCTCCAAATTGAAGCTGCTTCTTGCCCTTAGCCATGGATCAGTTGCATCTAAATTACGATCTATTGATGCAGCATGATCTACTGGACTTGGTTTAGGATTCTAAATCAAGGGGATAAGCAACAACAACAACAACAACAACAACATACAAACATACAAGTGAAGCTAATAAAAGCGTATTAATAATGTAATGGTGTGATTCGAGTGCATATGTTAAAATTGATAAAAATCAGTATAAAGAGAGTTTCACCTGTAAAAATACTATTGTAATCTGAGATCGTCCCAAATGAATTTTAAGAGAAAAAACTTAATGCAGGATAAAGAGGCCGGAGTTTTGGATGCATCAGTTGCTAAAATAATTTTATTTTTCCAGTTTTCTTATTTATATTGTTCAAAAACATTCCTAACTAAATGATGTGGTAGTTGTTTGGCTTAGTAGGATAAATGATTAAGATGAAATGAAATTTTATCACTTTTATCAATGGAATGAACATTGGGAATTAGAGAGGGAGGGATAATGTGTAAATTTGTTAAAAACATTTGCTTTGGTTTGTCGCTCTACGGTCATCTTGTGCACACGAGAGCTAAAGAGCCCGGTACCTAAAGTTTAAAGAGGATTCAGAACCACTACAAACATCTATGACATTGCCGGGACTCGAACCCGAAACCTCTGATATCGAGCGTCAGAGAGCTAGCCACACGGCCATCAGGCCCCTTGTTAAGAAGGAAATTATAGCTGTTCTGAAAAATAAAATCTGTAGAACAAACTAAATGTTAGGGTGATGATTGGCCACTGTAGCTAGTGTAATGGGATTGGTCGAACGGAAATTGTTTTGGCCACATGCGGTCGTTATGCGCCTTCGACTTCAACTTAATTTCGCACAAACGATAATTTGAAAATTTTTATTATTTCTTTAATAAGACGTACAAGTCTTTACAAGTATATTTCAATCTGTGTAGTTGTATTTGGTCAAGTAAACACATGTGCATAAATTTTTGCATAACAATTAGTAGTATATTCATTTTTTTGTTCTAATGAAGCTGACAAACACTTAGACAGTTGTCTTTGATGCCTTAAGGCAAGCGCTGCACCGACGTTACTCATTTAGCACTACCCAAGAGGTGCGTGTAGCTTGAAGATAAGCTACGGACGGGAGTAACAAAATCCCCACAACGCTCTACGATCTTGTTAAGCCTGGACCTACGGTTTAAAGAGGATTCCGAACCACTATAAACATCCATGGCCCCACCGGGACTCGAACTTGAAACCTATGGTACCCAGCGCCAGGCACTCGGTCATTCAGGCCCAGTAATATATTATAAAAGTATTAAATCAAAACGTCAACATTTGCTTGTAAGTGTGTAAAAATATTCCATATAAAACGATATTTAGATCAACAAAAAGAAAGATGTGAAAAAGTTATTTTATAAGAGAAATATTAAACGATTCAGTCACGTAATGAAAAAGATTATTCATTCACTTATACAATAACAGATGGATTTCATACAAATTATTTTAAATTGTATGTGTGAATACAATAAAATTTAAAATAATTCATGTATTCATTCATGTAATTCATGTATTCCACATACAATTTATTTTAAATTGTGTGTGCGAATATTATTAAAATTCTAACAATTAAATTACAAACACAAACAAGATAAATGTCAAAATATTGCAAGAAAAGAACAGTTAAAATCGATAATTTAAAGTAAAGACTTAATTACTTCAATTTCTGCTAAGAGTTTTTTACGAAAGTTTAGAAGAATTTTTTTTTACGCCAACTAAGTGTTTAGCCAAATATTTTTTAAGACACAGTCAATTCCGTGATATTTTTAATTCATAAAAATTAAAGATTAAAAGTACGGAAGATTACTAAATCTGAGATACTACATGAAAAGTAAGATACGCCAGATGTACACTGTACTACTTCACAATAAGTCAAATAAATTAAACAATAAATAATTGTAAGACTTACTAAATATCTAATTACAAATGATTATTTGTATATTTGCAACACACTTGCTTAACAATATAGAAATTCAACCATGCTTAATAAACAATATTTTTTAAAAAGATCTATGAGTTTTATTTCAAAACAAATCTATCAACATCAAAATTCAAAATCCTTTGCATAAAATCAATAAAAAAGGCAAGCACGAATTAAATAAATAAACCAAATAGAAGCTCTATTTCTTCTCGAAGTAAAGTTTAAATTGTAGCCTACGGCCATAACTCCAAGAAACTGATTGCTCTTCGGTTTTCTAAATTAGATCACCTCGTCTTCATGCCATAGCGGTTCGGTCACGGAATCGAATTTACCATGCATACACGAGCGAGAAACTAGACTTGAATTTCCCCCCAGATATTAAGAGCGTATAAGTATTTTCTTCTGTGACAGTAGAGCGTATTCTGCATCGATTTAATTTCTGGAAACTACTTCTACGCTTTTCGAGAGCATATTATGTCCTAGAAGAATCTTCTCTCAAGTTTCTAGAACGAAATTTCTAGGCTTAACTACATTAAAGTTTTATAAATTAAATCACATTATCTCTCTAGAACTTGTTCGGGAAAAGCGCATATAAAAATCGTTTCCAGCAGCATGGAATTTAAATAAGGGTAAGAATTATATGCCAGAAGTGTATTGTTTCGAAGTTCTTCTCAAGAGATTGGAACATAACTCAAATCTGCTTTATAGTGGAATCTTGTTTATTATATTTGGAAAAACTTACAACAGTGCAGTTTTCGCGTTCTTAAAAACTCACATTAAAGAGTTTTAAAAATTAAATGGAAAAGATGCCTAAATAGATGTTATAATTTTGAATTATAGCTCCTATCATAAACTAGTTTTGAAAATATATATATATTCTCCATGTGAAATTTAAATTGTTTGAAAATAATTTAATTTTTAATAATTGAAAATAATTTAATTTTTAATTTTTTCTTTTACATGATATTTTATTTCGTATCATTCGTCACTGAAAATAAAAAATGTACCATTAGGCTGCACTTTAAGAATAGGATACACCATTATGAATTTCCTACATTATATACATTAGTTTGGTTTGGTTAGGTTTGTCGTTCTATGGTCATTATGTGTTTTATATAGTCATTATGTATTATTCTATAGTCATTATGTATTAGTTTAACTTACCCGTGTCCTTAAAGTCATTTTAGGTCTAGTATAAGCCGAGAAGTTACTAGGCAGAGTGTAGTTTGTATTAACTGCGAGTAAGATAGATAGTCAAATATTTTTAAAGATCGCCAATTTTATGATATTTTTAATTAAAAAAAATGAAAGAATAAAAGTACAAAAAATTACTGAATCTGTAATACTGTATGAAAAGTAAGATACGGTAGATGTACATTGTACGGTATACATCTTGTTCATTTTTACAAGGAAAAAGATAATACTTCCCAAAAAGTCCAATAAATTAAACAACGAATTATTATAAAACTCACTAAATATATAATTTCAATTATATACTATTATATTCTCAATGAGAAATTTAAATTGTGATTATTTTGTCTCCACATGAAATTTGATTTCATGTCATTCATCACTAAAAATAAAGAATAAGCTTTAATTAGGATGCAACAGTGGGAATATCCTACATTATATACATTAGTTTGGTTTGTCGCTCTAAAGGTCATTTTGTGCACACTTTGGGTTGATTAGACCTTGTCTTACTGTTTAACGTACCCTTGTCCATGAAGTCGTTATAAATCTAGTATATGTCGAGAAGTTACTAGACAGAGTTTAGTTTTTACTAGCTGCGAGTAAGATAGTCATAAAAGGGGAGATCTTTAAAAATATTTGACTATTTTTAAATTGCGGCACTTTTATGATATTTTTAATTTGAAAAATGAAACAATAAAAATACGAAAAATTACTAAATCTGTAATAATACATGAAAAGTAATATACGCCAGATGTACATTGTACGGTGTACAGCAAGTTCATTTTTACAAATAAAAAAAAACACTTCCCATTAAGTCAAATAAATTAGGCAACGAATAATTATGAAGACTTACTAAATATCTAATTACAAATGATTATCTACATGTTTACAACCCATTAACTTAACAATGCAGAAATTCGACTGTTTTTAATAAACAACATTTTTTTAAAAAGATCTATGAGTTTTATTTCAAAACAAATTTATCAACATCAAAATCCAAATTCCTTTGCATAAAACCAATAAAAAATGCACGCAAGAATTAAGTAAATAAACCAAATAGAAGCTCTATTTCTTCTCGAAGTAAAGTTTAAATTGTAGCCTACGGCCATAACGCCAAGAAACTGATTGCTCTTCGGTTTTCCAAATTAGATCACCTCGTCTTCATGCCATAGCGGTTCGGTCACGGAATCGAATTTACCATGCATACACGAGCAAGAAACTACACTCGAATTTCCCCCCAGTTATTAAGAGCGTATAAATATTTTCTTCTATGACAGTAGAGCGTATACTGTATCGATTTAATTTCTGGAACTACTCCTACGCTATTCGAGGGCATATTACGTCCTGGAAGAATCCTCTCTCCAGTTTCTGGAACGAATTTCTAGGCTTAACTACATTAAAGTTTTATAAATTAAATCACATCATCTCACCAGAACTTGTCCGTGAAAAGTGCATATAAAATTCGTTTCCAGCAGCATGTAATTTAAATAAGGGAAAGAATTATATTGCAGAAGTATATTGTTTCGAAGTTCTTCCCAAGAGATTGGAACATAACTCAAATCTGCTTTATGGCGGAATCTTGTTTATTATGTGTGTAAGAACTTCGACAGTGCAGTTTTCTCATTCTTAAAAACTCTCATTTAGGAGTTTTTAAAAATTAAATTGAAACGATGCCTAAAGACATGTCATAATTCTGAATTATAGCTCCTATCATAAACGAGTTGTGAATATATATATGTATATATATATGTATATATTATATCCTTAATGTGAAATTTAAATTGTGATTTATTTTCCTTCACATGACATTTGATATCATGTTATTTATCACTGAAAATAAATAAGCGTTAATTATTATGCACCAGTAGAAATTTCCTACATTATATATATTAGTTTGGTTTGGTTTGTCGTTCTACGGTTATTTTGTGCACACTTTAGGCTAATTGGACCGGGCTTACAGTTTAACGTACCCATGTCTTTGAAGCCGTTATTGGTTTAGTGTAGGCTGATAAATTAACTAGGCCGAGTTTAGTTTTTACTAGCTGCGAGTAAGATAGATAGTCAAATATATTTAAAGATAGCTAATTTTATGATATTTTCAATTCATAAAAATGAAAGATTAAAAGTACGAAAAATTACTGAATCTGTAGTACTACATGAAAAGTAAGATACGTCAGATGTACATTGTACGATGTACGTCTGGTTCATTTTTACAGGTTAAAAAAAAATACTTCCCAATAAATCAATTAAATTAATCAATGAATAATTATAAGACTTACTTAATTCTTATAAGACTTACCTAATTACAATTGATTATTTACATGTTTACAACTCAATTGATTAGCATATAAATTTCACCTAACTCATTAAGAAATATTTTTTAAAAGATCTATGAGTTTTATTTCAAAACAAATCTATCAACATCAAAATTCCGTTCTTTTGCATAAAACCAATAAAAAAATGCATGCACGAATTAAATAAATAAACCAAAATAGAAGCTCTATTTCTTCTCGAACTAAAGTTTAAATTGTGGCCTACGGCCATAACTCCAAGAAACTGATTGCTCTTCGGTTTTCCAAATTAGATCACCTCGTCTTCATGCCATAGCGGTTCAGTCACGGAATCGAATTTATCATGCATACACGAGCGAGAAACTAGACTCGAATTCCCCCCCAGATATTAAGAGCGTATAAGTATTTTCTTCTGTGACAGTATAGCGTATTCTGTATCGATTTAATTTCTGGAAACTACTTCTACGCTTTTCGAGGGCATATTACGTCCTGGAAGAATCCTCTCTCCAGTTTCTGGAACGAATTTTTAGGCTTAACTACATTAAAGTTTTATAAATTAAATCACATTATCTCTCCAGAACTTGTTCGTGAAAAGTGCATATAAAATTCGTTTCCAGCAACATGGAATTTAAATAAGGTGAAGAATTATATGCCAGAAGTATATTGTTTCGAAGTTCTTCACAAGAGATTGGAATATAACTCAAATCTGCTTTATGGTAGAATCTTGTTTATTATATTTGGTAGAAACTTTCAGCAGCGCAGTTTTCACATTATTAAAAATTCACATTTAGCAGTTTTTAAAAATGAAATGGAAACGATGCCTAAAGAAATGTTATAATTTTGAATTACAGTTCCTATCATAGACGAGTTTTGAACATGTATATATACACTGAAGTGACAAAAGTCATGGGATAGCAATATGCAAATTTTCAGATGGCAGTAGCATCGCGTAGAACAGGTATAAATGCGCAGTTCTTTCGCAGAGCTTTCATTTCTGTTCAAGTTATTCATGTGAAGAGGTTTTGACGTGATGATGACCGCACGACGGGAATTAACAGACTTTGAACGCGGAATGTTAGTTGGAGCTAGACGCATGGGTCATGCCATTTCGGAAACCGTTAGGGAATTCAACATTCCCAGATCCACTGTGTCAAGAGTGGGCCGAGAGTATGAAATTTCAGGCATAACATCCCACCATGGACAGCGCAGTGGTCGACCGCCTGCACTTAACGACCGAGACCGGCGACGTCTGCAAAGAGTCGTAAATTCTAACAGACAAGCAACACTGCGTCAAATAACCGCAGAAATCAATGTGGGACGTACAAGGGACTTGTCTGTTAGAACTGTGCGGAGAAATTTGGCTTTCTTGGGCTATTCCAGCAGAAGACCGACTCGAGTGCCTTTACTGACAGAACGACATCGCTTGCAGCGACTCTCGTGGGCACTTGAGCATATCGGTTGGTCCCTAGATGAATGGAAAACCGTGGCCTGGTCCGATGAGTCACGATTTCAGTTGGTAAGAGCTGATGGTAGGGTTCGAGTGTGGCGCAGACCCCACGAAGCCATGGACCCACACTGTCAGCAAGGCACTGTTCAAGCTGGTGGTGGCTCCGTAATAGTGTGGGCTGTTTTTTCATGGCATGGACTTGGTCCTCTTGTTCGACTGGACCGAACATTGACTGGAAATGCTTATGTTCAGCTACTTTGAGATCACTTGCAACCATTCATGGACTTAATGTACCCAAACAACGATGGGATTTTTATGGATGACAATGCGCCATGTCACCGGGCCACAACTGTTCGCGATTGGTTTGAAGAACATTCTGGACAATTCCAACGAATGATCTGGCCACCTAGATCGCCCGACATGAATCCCATCGAGCATTTATGGGACATCATCGAGAGGTCTGTTCGTGCCCAAAATCCTGCACCATCAACGCTTTCACAATTATGGACGTCTATCGAGACAGCATGGCTCAATATTCCTGCAGAAGACTTCCAACGACTTGTTGAGTCCATGCCACGTCGAGTTGCTGCACTTCGCCGGGCGAAAGGAGGGCCGACACGATATTAAGAGGTATCCCATGACTTTTGTCACTTCAGTGTATATATATATATATATATATTCTCAATGTGAAATTTAAATTATTTTTTTTTCTTTACATGATATTTGATTTCGTATCATTCGTCCCTGAAAATAAAGAATAAACTGTAATACGGATGCAAAATTAGGAATTTTCTACATTATATACATCAGTTTGGTTTGGTTTGCTTTGCTTTGTTGTTTCATGGTCATTTTGTGCACACTTTGGGCTAATTAGACAGGAACCTACAGTATAACGTACCCCTGCCCTTGAAGCCGTTATAAGTCTAGTATAGGCAGAGTTTGGTTTTTACAAGCTGTGAGTAAGATAGATACTCAAATATTTTTAAAGGCCGACAATTTTTTGATATTTTTAATTCTAAAAATGAGAGAATAAAAGTATGAAAATTATTAAATCTGTATTACTACATGAAAAGAAAGATAAACCAAATGTACAATGTACTGTGTACATCTGGTTCCTTTTTACAAAGAAAAGAAGCACTTTACAATAAATCAAATAAATTAAACTATGAATAATTATAACACTTACTAAATACGTAATTACAAATGATTATTTTCATACTTACAACACATTTACTTAAAATTATAGAAATTCGACCGTGATTGATAAAAATATTTTTTTTTAAATCTATGACTTTTATTTCAAAACAAATCTATCAACATAAAAATTCCATTCTTTTGCATAAAACCAATAAAAAAATGCATGCACGAATTAAATAAATAAACCAAAATATAAGCTCTATTTCTTCTCGAAGTAAAGTTTAAATTGTGGCCTACGGCCATAACTCCAAGAAACTGATTGCTCTTCGGTTTTCCAAATTAGATCACCTCGTCTTCATGCCATAGCGGTTCGGTCACGGAATCGAATTTACCATGCATACACGAGCGAGAAACTAGGCTGGAATTTCCCCCCAGATATTAAGAGCGTATAAGTATTTTCTTCCATGACAGTAGAGCGTATTCTGTATTGATTTAATTTCTGGAAACTACTTCTACGCTTTTCGAAGGCATATTACGTCCTGGAAGAATCTTCTCTCCAGTCTCTAGAACGAATTTCTAGGCTTAACTACATTAAAGTTTTATAAATTAAATCACATTATCTCTCTAAAACTTGTTCGTGAAAAGTTCATATAAAATTCGTTTCCAGCAGCATGGAATTTAAATAAGGGTAAGAATTATATGCCAGAAGTATATTGTTTCGAAGTTCTCCTCAAGAGATTAGAACATAACTCAAATCTGCTTTATGGTAGAATCTTGTTTATTATATTTTGAAGAACTTTCAACCGTGCAAGTTTTCGCTTTCTTAAAAACTCACATTTAGGTGTTTTAAAAAAATTAATGGAAACGATGCCTAAAGAGATGTTATAGTTTTTAATTACAGCTCCTATCAGAAATAAGTTATGAATATATATATATATATATATATATGTATATATATATTCATATTAATAACCACAATTTAAATTTCAAATTGAGAATATATATATAAATATATTCTCAATTTGAAATTTAATTTGTAATTATTTTTCCTATACATGATGTCTGATTTTATATCAATCATCATTGAAAATAAAGAATAAGCTTTAAGTAGGCATAAGGAACTTCCAACATTATATTCTTTAGTGGGAGGAAAATTCTACCTAAAGTTATTTTTCAAGTGGAAATTCATATTTGTATCATGACGATAACATAATTAACAAGCGACGTGCATGTTTTACATGGCATAATCGACAAAGGTACAAGAAGTTTCCAGACACCATTCCGAAAAATGTTCATCGCGAATTGGTGCAATATTGGTGCAAGAAGTCTCCAGGCGCCATCGAGAGAAATGTTCGTTATGAATTTCAATTGGTGGTACAGCATTGGTGCAACAACATAGTTGTTTTAATCTAAAAGCTATAAAAATTTCTTTATCCGAAGACATTTGCAAGTGGAACTGCAAATAGGTACCAGATTTCATATCGCCAAAGACGCACCATGTGGGCATGTTACACTACATCCACATTGTAGCACTACAATGAGTCAGAAAAAGATATCGAGATTTTAATAGATAACAATAATTCCTGCACTTTTTTCGATCAATACGTTGATTGAACAATTTTGAAGTTTATTCCGCTTCAATTACTGACCAATCAAGAATTCTAAAAAATTTCATATTGCTGAAAATTATTAAATAGACAATTTTAAAAAAAAACTTATATGTATATTCTTTTCAATTTAATATATACATATAAGAAAAAACGCGAATACTGCGCGATGTGTTAAAGGGGCGTATATAATGCTTATGAGTGTTTACTTATTTTCCTATTAATATACTACAGTACTTATTAGTACTTAATATACTAATAACAGCAGTTAACTTCCATCGGCGGCAGTTAGTTACATGGGAGGGTAATAGTTGATCTTTTCCTTATGCATTTAAAAGTGTTTCGCAGACAGCAAGATATTCCATACCTATAATAAATCTACAGACAATGTCCTGCTTATGAATTCATGGCTTGGTTTGATTTGTCGCTCTACAATCATTTTCTGCAGACTTTGAGCTAATTAGACCGGGACCTACAGTTTAATGTGGATTCCGAATCACTAACAAACATCCATACCATCACCAGAATTCGAACCTGAAGCATGTGGTACCAAAGGCCAGAGCGCTAACCAAATGGCCATTGGGCCACCTATGAGTTCATGGAGGAGGCTGAGAAATCTTCTGATGTCTTGCTGTTGTCCATTCTGACATATAGTGGCACAATATGACTATATAACCTCGTGGTGCAGAATTCTAAATATTCCGGTATAGTCGATACTGGTCATAGTATGGGTATTTGACACAGACTATAACATTTTACTAACTTTAAATTATAAGAGAACTCTATAAAGAATTTCAGACATATGAATTGCATGAATTTCACAGGAAATTCAAAATTGTTTTTTAAGTGAAAAGATTTAATCTTTCTTCGTTATTTGTTCAAGACTGATTTAAATTTTCTGAAACTGCAAATAGAATTTTCGAAAACTGTGCATGAAATAAATAGACACTATTCCACTAAATTTGCAATATAAAATTTTATATAAGGTTCGCTTAATATGTTGTGTTTTACCACTGCCTACAGAATCCGTATGAATTTTGTAAATATACTTATTTCAGAGATGGGGAAATAAACATTTTGGAAAAGATTGATGTACGAGGATAGTCTGAAAAGTTCCCGACCTGAACTTGTAGATGGCAGCACTCATCAACAAAAGAGATGGGGTGTATTTGCGCATGCGCTGAACGTTACTCGCCTAAATTTCAGCCATTTAGTTGTTGTTTGACAATCGTTTCAGTTAGTTATTGTCGGTGTTTTTGTGAAAATGGAAAAAATTGAGTATCGCGCTATCATTAAGCATTTATTTTTGAATGGCAATTCGAAACAAATCGAAGACGAATTGGACGCTGTGTATGGGGAATCTGTATTTTTGGATTATGCAGCATAATTTTCGGAAAGGTCCACTAAAAATTTTCTGAAATTCCAGAACACAATCACTCACAAACCATTCATGTTATCTGTTGTATTGCAATGATTACTAATATAAATCAATTCTGAAAATTTATAAATAACATTCTGGAAAGTAGTTTTAAGCAAACTAATATTTTAAAAACTTTCTCTGATAGTTAAAAGTTTTTTTTTTTTTTATTTTAACAAATTATTTAATACATTTCATTTGATTTTAACAATACGTACTTTGAAATCTTCCAAAAAATTATATTGGTGTCGCCATCTATTGGCAAAATATGAAAGAAATCAGACCTAAGTAATTTGAACAATTCATGGGTCATGTGAAACATCTATCGTTGTCACTAAGCCTCTTGTTCTTTGTTGGGACTATTTGAAATTTAACTTAATTGAAGATCACTTTTCAAAATTAAATATTATGAATTTAACAGGCCAACGATATAAAATGGATTTTTTTTTCTAAGAACTAATACGCTCAATCAATTAAATTCAGGCAATTTCCCATATCGTATCCTACTGTGTCCGAAAAAGTAAGAAAAATTTTCAATTTAAAATTCAAGGGGCTTATGGAATTGTAATTTTTTTTTTTTTTTTTTTTTTTTTTTTTTTTTCTTTTTTTAGGTTGCTGCACTGTCCTTGACATCTGTGGGAAATTTGACGTCAAAATATTCATTAGCGTTAGCGTTACGCTTGGCTTTGTGAGACGCTAAAACTGATTCCGGCGATTTTTGAAATTTCTGAATTAATTGAGCAAAGAACATACATTGCAGAAGGCATTCGGTGAGCTTTCTTATATCGGAAAGAAATGTTTAGAAGCGGTATAAACAGTTCAAAGAAGGCAGAGAACGCGTTGAAGACGAAGAGCCCTCTGGTCAATCCTCCACCTCAACCGACGAAGCTCACTTCAAAAAAATTAAAGATTTGATGCTTGCAAACCGTCGATTTACAATTAGAGACCTTGCTGATGATGTTGGAATTTCAAAAAGATCGGTCAATTCCATTTTTCCCTCAAACGCGTCATATCTCGATTAGTACCGAAAACATTGAATGCGTCAGCTCACACTGCACTGATTCTTCGTGACTTTTTCGCTAAAAATGAAACCCATAACATTCCACAACCACCGTATTCCCACCGTGCGACTTCTGGCTATTCTCTAAACTCAAAAGACCACTCCGGGAACACCTTTTTCAGTCGATTGAAGAGATTCAACGTGAATCAGCGCGAGCTTTGAAGGCATTTCGCCCGATGACTTTTTAGCATGCAGCGAGGATTGGAAAAAAAGTTGGCGTAAGTGTATTGTGTCCTGAGGGGATTACTTTGAAGGAGATGAAATAAATTTGGAAGAATAGATAAAGAGTTTGTGAAAAAAAAAATTGATCTTACTTTTTGGGCACAGTAGTATTCCAGTATAAAACAAGCATTTTTAATACAAAAATTAGAACGAAATTTGCGGGTGCGCGTTATACGCCGGGTGTCAAAATTATAGATGTAAAACTTAGAAAAAGATGAGCATAAAAAATTAGATTTTTCCATGTACCTAAATGCTGTTTATTTAAAAGAAATGGAATGATGGAAGAAATTCGTCTTCCATTATATATTCAAACACATTAATGAATTCTATTTCATCATCACTGTACTCTGATCCATAAACAAATAATCTTCTTCCGTTCCATCTAGATTGTTAGATATATTACATTTTTAAATAGCTTTTGAATTATGTCTGGTTTAATCTCATTCACTATTATTATTATTCACTCACACACTAGTATTTCTTCAAATTGTTAAATCTCTCTTTTGTGACTGTTATAAAAAAAAAATCTATTTTTGATTGTGATGTTTCAAAAATGTGTTTTAATTCAATATTGTATTATAAGTTAACCAGTTCCATTTGGAGATATTCTGAAGCCGATTTGATTTCATTCTGAAAGAGAGAGGAATGTATTTCAAAATTTTTGTTGTATTTGTCTAACTCTAAATTAGGCATCTAATTTCGACAGTTAATTTTTAAATATATGGATGCACGAATAATGTATATTTTTAGCACATTGATTTTCACTACTTTGGTCCATTATAAATTTTAGTTTAAAAAAACTAAAAAACACGCTTTTAAAGTTAATCAAACTAAAAAGTAAAAAACAATTGTTAACATAAGAATAAAATGACCGACGAGAAAATGAATGTCACTGTTCTAAAAGCGTGGGATGCTTTGAATGACATTTTTAAACGAACTCTGCATTTCGCAATGAAACTAGTGAAAAATTATAACGATTGATATCGAGCACCCCACGCTTTTAGAACAGTGACATTCATTTTCTCGTCAGTCATTTTAATCTTAAGTTAACAATTATTTTTTACTTTTTAGTTTGATTAACTCAAAAAGCGTGTTTTTTAGTGTTTTTAAACTATAATATTTAAATGAGGTCCCGGTACGGAGGACTGGAACTATAGTTCTTACAATAATTTAATTGCGAGTAAAACAAAGGCTAAATGCGAATATGTCGAGCCAGCCAGGATTCGAACAGTGAATCTCCTGATCTGTAGTCAGGCGCGTTATCCGTTGTGCCACTGTCCCACGTAGGTTCCAATGTCTTAGGTACTTTCATTCCACATGGGTTAAATTACTCTTCACAAGTTGAAATAAAATCAGTAATCCTGGCGATCCTAATCATTATGAGATAATAAACTTATAAAAATACTAGAAGACTCGGCCACGCGTTGCTGTGGCTTTCTTGTATTTCGTTCAATTATTAGATACTATAATTGGTATTGTTGTGAAAGAAAGTGATTGATAAAGAATGATGAAAAGATCAAATTAAGCTTCAACGAATAGAAAATGTTTAATTTTTATTAATTTAATGAATGAGGTAGATAATGTAGATTTTTAAGACTGTTTTATAATTATTTTACGTAATTAAATTTTTAATAATCATTACTTTCATTTAACTAAGAACTAAGCGATGAACAATATTTCTTGTTAGTCTGTCTTTCGTCAAAATAAATAAATTCGATGGTTTTCGAACACGTGAGCATGCAACATACAGCTGCCCATGGGACGAACATGGATTCTGAGGTTAGATTTTTTTGGTGATCTTTTACTGAAAATGATAATTGAAAAAATACAATACAATTAAAATAAAATCGGATATAATAAGAAAAGACTTTAAAAAAAATTCTCAATAAAATACAAATGCAAACGATCGTTTAAGGTACACGAACACCTTCGAAGGAATTTTTTTGAAATTTTTTATCTTTGTACACATTTTTGGATTGAATGTATCTAAAAACTAATGATTTCACATAAAAGAATTTCATTATTATTTTTTTTTAATTTTTATAAGCTAAAATAAGGGTAAAAATGGCAAAAAATTGATATTGTTACAAAACCTGAAATCAAATCAATATTTTTTAAATTTCTAAGTTTGTATTTGTTTGTACTAACATTTTACAGTGAATAGACCTCTGGTAAATTTATATCTTTATTATTTATTATTTTGTGCTAGTTTAAATGCTGTCGACACAAAATTCTTCCAAAATTTGCATGTAATTCCAAGTTTAACAATTAAAATTAAAAATATTTACGTAGCTATAATCATTTCAGAGGTCTATAAATACAGAGAGGGCCTGTAAATATTTATGAAAAACATAAATACAAAGTTTTGTAGCATTTGGATCAAAATTACTTGTGTTATGGTGTTTCACATGAAAACAAAAAGCATAAAAATTCATTCTGAGAAAAAGCTAAAAACAACTTTTAATTAGATATATTATTGATAAAAATGTTGTAAATATATTAAAATGCCATTGAATTATGAAGTTCATAGTCTTATTTATTAAAAAATATAGTTTTATTTTTCCTTAAAGTTGTAAATATTTTCTGAGCTTTGTTTTGAAAAAGTTAAAATTTGCTCGACAAAATTTTTTTTTACAACTTCCTGCTATTTGCAAAGGCTTTTTAATATGAAATGACCTGAATTTAAAATATTTAGCCTTTTCGCAAGTGTTTTGATTAAATATATTCAAAACCTTTGAATTTCACATAAAAATATCAACTTTAACTATTTTTTATACAATTTATTTTTTAAAATATGGATAAACATTGCAAGAATGTGATATTGTTGCAAAACTTTATAATTCAAAAATAAATAAAACATAAATAGTTTTTTCCTTTGCAAGTATTTTCATGCTGGGAATATCCTTTTGTAGGTAATATACTATTTTCAAATTTATATCTCAATTATTTATACATTTTTGTATGCTTAAAGTTTGTCGACACAAACTTTTTTTTACAAATTTACAAAAATTCTTAGTTTAAAAACTAAAATAAAAATAATTTATGAATTTAGGTTAATTTCCATGTTCTATTCCTTTCATACATTTAAAAAAACTTTTATATGAAGTTTCAAAGCATTTAGAACAGAACAATTTTTATTATGATGTTTTGAATGAATACAAAATGTATAAAAATTCAAATAAGAAATAATTAAAACCAACTTTTAAATGTAAATAAAAACAAATGTACATACATAAAAATGTTATTGAGCTTTAAATTATCTTTTATTAATCTAAACACTTATTTATTTGTTTTGTTTTCTTTAAATAACTTCCAACTTAAAAGTACCATTTATCAATTTTTCTTCGACAGTATTTAAATCACTCAAATTTATAACTCAAATTCTTTGTTTTTCAAATAACAAAAGTTGTTAAAATAAAATGCCCTTGATTTTCAACTTGCAACTATTATAATACCTTTCTTAAAATTTTAATGTTATCATTATGTCAAATAATTTCAGAGTTTACTTCATTTTCACACTTTTCTAAAAATCCTTAAAATTCATCATCTTTCTTTAAAATTATATTGTCTATATTATATTATCTTGCAGATCACATTTCATTTTAGAATTCTTAATCAAATAAAACACATGTTGACAAACTTTAAGCATAGAAAAGTTCAATGTTTTGATTCACAACCTTTCATTCCATATATTTTATTCCAATTCAAATTCAAATTTAGAAAATGTGTTTTTTCTTCTTCACAAAAAATGTTTTATTATTTTATGATGAAAGAAATCACAAAACAAATGGAAAAGTTAATGCGCTTTAAATTCTCCTCTATTAATATAAACACGTATTTAGTTGTTTAGTTTTCTTTAAATAACTTCCAACTTAAAAGTACCATTTATCAATTTTTCTTCGACACTATTTAAATCACTCAAATTTATAACTCAAATTCTTTGTTTTCCAAATAACAAAAGTTTTTAAAATAAAATATCCTTGATTTTCAACTTGCAACAATTATAATACCTTTTATAAAATTTTAATGTTATCATTATATCAAATAATTGCAGAGTTTACTTCATTTTCCCACTTTTCAAAAAATCCTTAAAATTCATCATCTTTCTTTAAAATTATATTGTCTATATTATATTATCTTGTAGATCACATTTTATTTTAGAATTCTTAATCAAATACAACATATGTTGACAAACTTTAAGCATAGAAAAGTTCAATGTTTTGATTCACAACTTTTCATTCCATATATTTTATTCCAATTCAAATTCAAACTTACAAAATAAAAAAAATATTGATAATCAAATCAGGTAATACTTACATACATTTGATTTATTTCGCATAGAAATAATATAAATTTCATACAATATAATTTTCACAAAATTTAAAGTAGTACATAAAACAATAATATTCAGAACATGAGAATTTTACGGTTATGCAGTACAGGCATCGAGACACGGCGCCATCTAAAAATAGTCATTATATTGTTCGAAAAATGAAGCTACGAATTCCTCTAATTACAGTATTGCAACCCTAAAGAAATTGGCGGAAAATTGGCGAAAATTCAGGGTTGCAAGATTGGCACCTTCCTCAATGCTAGTTTTTAACCGATTTTGCATTTAAATACAAAAAAAATCTGAATAAAAACTATCCTATTTCTCAAGTTGGAACAAAACACACATTTTTTAAAAAAAAAAGTTAAAATCGGATGGTTAGTTTCGGAGTTCATTGCGAACAAACATCGTGACACGGGAATTATATATAATAGATTTTATTAACTATTTATTTTTCAAACTATAATTTATTTTTCTCGTAGAACTAAATTATTCAATGCCTTTAATCGACTACATCACCTACACCAATTCAAAGTTGCTTTAAAATTTTCGCTTCATTTGCATTTTTTTGTTTCCGCCTATTTTAAGACAAATAAACCTACACTATTTCTTATTACAATTAATCCATTTTGGCGATTTTCTAGGAGCATTTTCTTCTAGGATAAGCCATTTATTCTTTGCCATATTAATTATTGTAATTTAATTTTTCTTACACTCACATATGGAGCTTTCATCAACGCCAAACATCCTTTTTGCAATACAATTTTAATTTTCTTTCGAAAACTTATCGACTTGACACCTGAAACCAGCACTGTGCTTGTTTCGTTTGGCAGGAGTCATATTTACTACAAAAAGAAACACTAGATCAATTGTATTATAATTAAAGCAAATGAGATTTACTAAAGCCATCGATGTTCATTTAAAAAGCACGGCTACAAACAACTGGGGGAAAAAAAACCTCCGGATCCTTTCCGCAAATACATTCGGGTCGGTTTTACCCCAAATTGTGTTTTCCTTTTCCCGATAATCTTTTTTTTTTTTTTTTTTTTTAATTACGTCGAGGACTGTGTCTTATTGATCATTTCCGTGTGAGTAGCACCGACTAACGATGTTATTCTTTTTGCACTGCCCAGGGGGCACGTGTAGCTTGAAGATATGCTACGGACGCTAGTAACACTACCCCTGCAACGCTCTACGGTCATATTAGACCGGGACCTGCGGTTTAAAGTGCATTCCGAACCACTACAAACATCCATGGTACCACCGGAACTTAAACGCGAAACCTGTGGCACCGAGCGCTAGCTACTCGGCCATCAAGTCCCTTCTCGATAATCTAGTTTAACATTTTTACGTACACTTGTGTTGTTGTTTCTTATCCCACTTGGCTGGCCAAGCCCACGAGCCCATATGGACTCATGATTGAAGGGGAAGGAAGCAGCTTCTGTTGTGATGGAGCACCCCGTAGGTAGAAGCCTGACTTTTGCTCCGTGACGCTCTTACAGTCATAGAAGACCGGGACCTACGGCTTAAAGTGGATTCCGAACCACTACAAACATCCATGGCACCGCCGGGATTCGAACCCGAAACCTGTGACACCGAGCGCCAGAGCGCTAGACACTCGGCCATTCAGGTCCCAAAGTTGCCAACGGCACGCAGTGTTCCCAGGTGTTCACCCATCCAAGTACTGATCGCGCCCAATGATGCTTAACTTCGGTGATCTAACGAGAACCGGTATATTCAGACGTACACTTGTACAACCCACTTTGTTTGCAAAACCGTTTATTCCTTCAAACATTTTCCCCGCACACATATTGTTACTCTTACCACTTGTCAATTCATTATACCATTATTTCAAAACCTGGGGAAACTCTTCGAAAAAACGACTTCAAATGTTAAATAGCATAGCATATGTGCATTTCAGGTTTCTTTGTAAAGGAAAGGGTGTGCATTATACAGAGAATACACTTAAAGAAAAAAATTTTTAATGTAGTTTGTAATTATAAGAGTTCATTATATGCTGGAATATAAGGTACTTAATAGTTAAGTCTACCCCTGATAAATGAATTTAAATCCAAATTTTCGTCAGGCAAGAATTATCATCCACGTTGATTAAAACAGCATATTCAATGGGCATGATGATTATACCAAAACTATCAGCTAGCATTTCAGATCAGTTAGAATTGTACTTGGCATAGGGATACGATTGGAATAAAACTATGAACTACTATAAAAAACTATTTACAATGAACTATGCGATTTGTTATTAAATCATTAATATTAAATTCAATGTTACTGGCAGACTCCATCACAAATTTAATATAATTGACAAGTCAGCAAAGCCTTTACTCACATCTGTCATCAAAAGTCTTCGGCCAAGCAATATCTAAGCTTGAGATTAATATTTTAACAGTTTGCAATATTTACCAATATATGCTAAGTAATAAATAACAAAGATTTTTGTTTTTCCACTCTTCTGGCCATCTTAATAAGTGTTTTGTCCTCTAAAGAGTATCCTTACTCTTTTTATTCGCTCATACCAACTATTGTTTCAAGCAACAAAATAACAGGCATTTATCTGGCATCACAAAATCCATCCTTACCATTCGATTTAATTTACACAAAAGTTAAACTGTATAAAATACAAGTAACTTTAATGTTCTGGCATATCAGTATACATACATGCATGACTATATTAATACAGAGAATGTATTAGTATATATATGTTCTCTATAGGTCTCCTCTTTTTGAAGGAATCCAACTTTTACTATGTTTTATTCTATTTTCCCCACTTCCACTCCCTGCATCAAAATTATTATTGATGCTTTTATTAGAGTCAAAAAACATAAATTAATAATCCTAAACAACATTTCAACTGCAATAATCCCTGGAACTATGATGGCAGAAAACAAACTTATATTTTTAATGAAAAATTATCAATTCTGACTTTTGTTACAATGTTTCAAAAGATTTTTTTTTTCTTAGAACTATTGCTTTACTACCACAGAATTTTATCAAATGTAACACAAAATTCTGAACTTTTTAAAACATTATGGAAAAGAAATATATAAAAACACTATGTCCTATTCTTGGACAAATTCATCAATAAAAAGGCTGAATTTATAAATAGGGCTCTATGCATTTCTTTTCATATCAAAATAAGTTACATTTTGTTTACAGAAATCAAAAACTTTATTTTATATGCTAGTAAAATTAATATAAATAAAACAGAGTTTTTAAAGGATAAAACATTTTAATGGAATCTATAATATATAATAAAACATCACAGGTAGAATGACAAGAATAATGTATCTAAGAAATAGTTTTCATACACACGACGATTACGAATTGGTAACAAATAAGAAGTTTTTAAAGAATAAAACATTTTAATGAAAACTATATATGATAAAACATCACAGGTAGAATAAGATGACAAGAAAAATGGACTAAGCGGTAGTTTTTATACACATCGATTATGAGTTGGTAATGAATATAGTTCCATTTAAAAACACATATAATTGGAATAGAATTAAATTCCATTTAAAAACACATAGTTTTAAATGGACACACATTTACACATTGTTTTTCTTTTATAACAATATAATAAAAGGTAAGTAATGATCTGTGAAATAAAAATGTAAAGTAAATATATTTAAGAGATGTATTTTATATTAAATGTAAAGTAAATTACTAATTAATGAAATTCATAAAAACAAATTTTTAAAACATTAAATATAATTATAATGGAACTTATATAAACTAAACATATCAGGCAAAATATAACAAAATGAGCTTAGAATTTTTTTTTTTTTTTTTTAAGTAACTTTAAACAAAACAATTATATATTACAAATGCAAATTCCTTTAAATAATAAAACAAAATAAAACCATTTAATTAACCAGAAAACATAGAGTTTTTTTTTCTTTCCTTTTTGAATAATAAAAAAAAAAAAAACATTCATATATGAAAAAATCACAATATGAATGATGAAAGAACATAGATACTTTTTATACAGGATTATTTTGAAGTTATATATATATATATTAATTACAAATGCATATTTATTTCAAAAATTTTTTACATTGCCCTCTGTATTTTTCACAATAAAAAGGATAAGTAATTACCTGTGTTATTTAAGAATAGTGTTCAGAAACGAAGTTTTGTGTTAGATTGAACCTTTCCATAACACAGAGAACACAAAAAGGATTCTGGTATATTATGTAGTTCACAAAAATTACACCACAATGAAAGAATGGAATGGAATTTACAAGGAATGGGTACAACACACAAATGATAAGAAATGCAGGATGACTCTTAAAGCTTTGATCTAGAAACTCGTCGTAAACGCTATCACTTACCGATATCACAGAACAACACGCAAGTAAAGTTCAAAAATTAAATTTAAAAAAAAAAAACATCAAAGAAATTAGAAAGAAAGATTTTTTTATTTTATTGTTGTAATAATTTTTAAAGTGCTTTCTTTTATTTATAAGAGACAAAATGAGGAAGAAAATACTCGACTTTACCCAACCTACATCAATAATAACACATCAACGATAAAGAATTAGAAAACTCAGCACCTGAGTTGCTTAAGATTTCAACTCATAAATATTTAGTTCATGAAATGAATAAATTAAATTTTTATTTTAATATATAGTTTATTAATAATTTTTAAAGTGCTTTCTTTTATTTATAAAAATAATCCTACACATTATTAAATATTTCATCAAGTCCAAGTTATTTAATTGAAATACACCGGCAGAAAACACCAAAAAGGAATTGTACTAGATAAAATTATTTGGTACACATCTGAAAGATGACTTAAATTCCATGTCAAGCAAATAAGACTTGGTGCTAGTAATAAACAGAAAATCACTCTTGGTTTAAATATGCTGTGCAAACTTAACGAGCATTGTTTATCTTCAGAATGGGGCACTGCAAGCTAGATTTGAGTTAAGAATGCTTTTAAGAAGACGGCACTATCAACAGCATACTGAGTTTGAATGATATTGTTTAGTAGGACTGCAAGACAAATTTTATTTTTGCTCCACCTAAATTTAATTCTCCTAAATGAATGGCCAATTGGCTAATGCGGAATAGACTCTAGGTCCTGGTCTAATTAGCCCAAAATGATCATAGAGCTAAACTAATTCCTTCCTGGTGCTGGGATTCCATTTTCTACTAGTGCATTAGAAATAATTATTAAATATACATAATAGTTAAATATGTAATGGTAAGTTCATAAACTAAAATATGCCAAAGAAAAGAAATTTTTTTAAAAATTGTTGTAAAACTTTATTTTACATTGGCCTTTCCTAGCATTTTCTGGGAGTTTAATAAGTTATGTAACATAATTGATTTTATTTTTCTGTTTAGAATATTATATATAAATTATATTTAAGTAGAGACAAAACTGTTATTTACACTGCATTTATTCATGAATTATCTGTTCAATATTCTTATTGTAATTATATTGATCATTTGTATCTCTACAAACAAGATATCTTCAATAATTGTTACAAATAAAAAATTCATATTTTTATGAGTAACATGTAGAAATGCTGCAGTAAAAAAAATATTATATGTTCAAAAATATGTCTTGCCCAATATAATAAGCAATGAGACATGAACATTTCCTAACAGTTAATTAACCTATTAATTTGTACCTTAATAACTAAATAAATCTGCAAAAAGTAAATTTAATCAAGCACTCTTTTTATATTGTAAAAAAAATGCATTAATAAGTCACAAAAGATAAGACAGCATTCATTGGAATACAGTTTTCAAACATAATGCTTTTAACATGATTTCAAATGCATATTCAGTTCAAAAACATTGCTACACGAATATTTAAAACATTGTCCAACAATACATTGACAAATGCAAAGTATAATGTACAATGAAAAATTCAAGTAAAAATTTTTTTTTTATTATTATATAAAAATTCTTATAACTATATTTGTCATATGTATTTCAATAGTCATAATGAAAAAATAAATATTAATAAAAACTATATCTGTATTTTTAAAAAAAAACATGCAAAATTAATAAGAAAAATAAATTTACTTTGGTAAAATGTTCACATCCATTATTTTTTACTTGCTAATTTTAAACGTAGCTTTTACTAAATGTAGCTTTTTTTACGAATTGTTTTATTTATTTCAACATACAAATAATAATGGTAATAAATAGAAAGAATGGATAACTGCTGTATAATCAAGCCATTCAATTTTCTGATCGGTTATTTGATTTCAATGATTTAAAGACAAATTTATTCAAAGTGCAATCAAAATAAACAAATCAATAAATCAATAATAAACAAATCATAAAAAAATATTACTATTCACATGAAAAAATTTCTATACACAGTAATTAAACATCATATATTATAAGATTTAAATAAACATAACAAAGGAATAAATAATGAGACATCCAGGACTTATACACATCAATTGTGTTTTGTTCATTATATAAGTATTTACATGGAAGGGAAAAAGTGCATAAAGAAACAATGGAAAGAATCATGAACTTTAACTTTACTCTAGTTTCTAAGGGAATGTTTGATAAATAAATAGATTGTGTATGTGGTTTGAAATATGTTGAAATAAGGTAAAATATTATGTTTCTTTCAAATATTATTGTTTAAGTAACATGTTGATAATTATTGTCCATTGATTTTTTTCCACATTCAGTGAAAAGAGGGATATTGGTGCAAAATGAATTTTCCTAATGGCTTTTCCCTTCTGCGGAAATGAAATGGGCAAGACAAAAATGGTTAATTATATAATAGCAGAGAGAATTAAAACCACTTTAGGAATCACAATGAGCCATCCACTTATTTATCAAGCAATACTTCTTTGCACAAAACTTATGATGAAGTGTTTACAAATGCAGAATCATCCCAAAACATAATGAGTCTGAATCTTATAGTTCCAGAAAGAAGTCTGTAACATTCAGCCGAATCCTCAAGAGGAAGTAATGAATAATGTGATTCAGGAGTGTCATCGGTAAATTTAAATTCCTCTATATGTGGATACAGTTTCATCTCGCCTAAGGGACCTTTCACAATAGTATAATGCATGTGGATAGTCCTAATAAAAAAAAAAAATACAAATTATAAGATAAAGTAAAAAACTCATTATATAAAACTCATTATTATATTAGCATCATAATATAAGATAAAGTAAAAAACTCATTTAAAAATGAAAATCATTTGCAAATATTTTCACAATGATATGAGAGAGTATTTAAAAAATCTGTATTATTTAGTTGAAAAGAAAGTTACAAAATTTCTAGTATCAAACAATTTCGAAAATATTTACTAATATGAAATTTATTTTAAAATGCACAAGAAATAAATGCAATAAAATTAAAAAATTGAGAGGCCTCAACAAATAAAAATAAATTAGCTGTATGCATGTATGTGTGTACAGAATGATTCCAATCTATTGCCAATATTTTACAATATACCTTATGCAAACTCCAGTTATGAGAACTTTTTATAATTTTTGCCACTTAGAAAATTACATTATTGAATACTTTTAATTGAATTTCATAAGGTGACAGAATATTCTGATCACGATTAGAACCATATCCAATTTCTCTACATGCATATGTTCCATTCTTGTCTTCACCACTTAGCGGCAGAATGCATTTTGCTTCCTATACAAGCCAAATGATGATTGCTAGTGTGCATAATAAATAAGCAAATATCATAATTTCAGAGATGATTGTAGCCATCGCTGAAAATATCTGAATTTACATGTCAAATTTACTGAGCCTGAAGCAAATTAGAACACACATCTTTCAGCAAAAATTGTAACTTAAAATTGAAAAAAAAAGTGTCATATGATCAGCTTAATGTGGTCACGAATGGAGAAATAAACACTTTCCATAAAGAAAGATTTTAAGATAAGACTTACCTATGAACGGACTCTTTCAACAGCAGTGCGTAGCTGAGTGTTCGTTCACACGAGAGAGTAGGATCTGCCTCATTGTTATTCACATGAGCTCTAACTTCCCACTCCATGCCAAATGCGCAGAATCGAAAAGTTTCAAAGCGAACATAAAATTCATCAGTGCGATAAGGTCCAAGAAACTGCAAATCTGTTAAGTTTAAATTACTTTACAAAATGTCAAAAATAAATTAAAATAATCTTTCTTTTATATTCATTTATATATGCATTTTACATTTGAAAAATACTGATTTGATTTGAGGCTATATGATAGAAAGAAAAGTGGATAATTTCTCATTATTATTCAATTTTGTAATAATATAGTACACAACAATTCTACAAGAACAAAATTGTTGGCCTGTTAAAAGTTGGTAGCATGTGCACTTGAAATTGTAAAATAAAGATGCCTCTAAGAATACCTGGATATACTACAAACTGTCATCAAAACTCAAGATAATGTTTATATAAATAATGCCATTTAGACCTGAGTGCAATGGTAATTGCTCACTGTTATAACAGTGAGTCAGGAAACACATGCTAGTATTCTAATATGCCAAGTTGTCCTACAGTAAATACCAAAAGTATCTGTACAGGAAGGATTTTAAAATATTTTTAAAAAGTAAAGGTTTTTTAAACATTATAAATATCTTTAGATTTAATGTGATGATTTTTTAAAGCAAAAAATTAGAAATATCATCATAATAATAATATATAGTTTATTAGATAAATTTAAATATTTGAAATTAAAATTCTAAATAAGATCTCTTGATCCAATACAACAAACCATACAGAGGATTCTTTATAATCATGAAATATATATAGAAAATATAATGAAACTGATGTTATGAGAATTGAAAAGTCATCTCATTTTAGATGATTGAGTCATGTTTAGATATGGCAATGCATTTCCAATCAAGAAGAAAAGTTCTTCAAGAATTGAGATAATAAGCAAAAAAAAAAAAAAAAAAAAAAAAAACCCCCACTACATGAATGGAATGTTGAAAAGGATCTAAAGTTAATTGGAGTTAATTAAAGGAGGGTTATTCAGCTGAATAGGGTCAGATTGAGTGACAACCTTGGTCTGTGACAGGTTGTAATGTTCAAGGAGAAGAATATAAAGTCATGCAGACTTTAAAGACTATGCCTGGATCACCTTTTGGCTTGTTTCAAGGATCATCATTTTTAAAGCACTCACCATTTCCATTTCCTTTTTTAAGAAACAATGTCATCAAGAAATGCAAGGGCAAAAACCTTTATTGGCAGGTATTGTGAATGTTTAAGTAACTTATTAATTGCACATTTTAAAATTTCATAACTGATATCTTCATACTCTTTTCTTTTAAGAGATGCAAATCATTTTTTTTTTTTTTTTTTTTGAAGGGGGAGAAAAACAAGCAAACAAAAAACAGCTGCTTGAAATCAGATGCTCACATAATATTTCACAACAAACAAGCAAATATCACAAATTCCAGATATTTCTTGTTCAGGCAGTTTAAACTAATCTCTGAAAAAATATATTTTGGGCGAGTAATTTGCTTCCTTATCCACCGAACGTTACATAATCTCTCTAGAGCAGTACAAATTTATTATTGTCATCTCAAGCTTGGAACTTCTTTTTTTTTTTTTTTTTCAAACTCAATGATATCTGACGCATTGTAGACAACATTTTCATAAACTAAAATACCAGATATGGCAATCTGAAAATCACTGTGATCAATTGAATATCAGTGACTCAGATCCCTGTTGAAACTCCAACTGTCTTAATAATAACAAATGTCTCAAAGCATGTCATCATTTGAGCATGATGACAGTAAATTATCCAGAGCATTTTTTTTGTTCAGCCTTTGCTCAATATGGGTACATGCTTCTCTACCTAACCCGTTGTTCACTGATGTTGTATCAAAACTAAAATATTTTATTTGATCAATAATTCCCCAGGATTCTAGAGTTTTATGACTGTAGGAAATAATCAAAATTTGTTAATTTACAAATTTTACTAACTACTGTGAAATTTTAATTAAATAAAATTTTAGTTACAGAAGATTATGTGCAACAAAAAATAAAATTTTAATTAACAAGATACTAATACTATATTTATAAATAATTTCTCATTTTAATTATTTAAAAATGAAAATTTCAATTTTTTTTTCAAAAGTCAATTTTACTTCTTATTGTAATCAAGTAACATAGGAACTAACCATTATAAGCAATTTTTTCAAAGGATAGATAATCACATAAATGCTTTCGATTGCTAGATTTTGCAGATGAAAATATATCGGGAAGTAATTGTTTTATTTCTTGGCCATTTTTCTTTGGTTGAGCACATCGTTTCTCATGATCAGCTTTTTTCTTATATGGTCCACTCCAGAAACATCCAATACGATAATAGGTACAAAATGAGAACCTAAAATTTTTCAATAATACTGTTAAAAAAATGTCCTTTGACTCATTTGGTAAGTTCAATGAAAGTGTTAAAAAAAGTATTCAGTAGAAAATATTGCAAAAAGTAAAAAAAACTGCAAATATATATATATACAATGAAATGAAATACATTACATAAATATCAAGGAATTATCTTTCCCAATGGTAAAAATAACATATGGTATACTTTTGATGAAAGATGATATACTTTTGACCACTATTACGGAAAAAAAAATGCACCTATTGGGTTGGTAAGAAATACACATTAAATAAACATTAAAATGGCAATTCAAAATTTAGTGAAGAAATTTGAAGCTGTGCTGTAACAAATGGATATTGAAATGATAAACTTTAAATGAAAGAAAGGATTGCAAAAACTTTGAAAAAATGCTTGTTCGAATCTCCCCAAAAATCACTGAGAAGATTATTTGGCTAAGCTGAAGTTTCATATGGTATACATATTGATGCATTGTAATAGAATGTTATGCAGACAAGATTCATTAGCGGGATTATTGCAAAAATATGTGAAATTACTGTAATTCCTTTAGTAGAACAGGAATTCAATTATATGCAACTATAATTATAAACATGTATTTTCAATTATTAATAAATTATAATACCAATTTTTATATAGTATGAAATTAACATAAAAAGTATGCATTCAAAACTCCATTATAATTTTCATTTATACAGCCCATGTTCTTTAGACTTTTTTTAATTTCCTGTTCTCAAAAAAAGCTCATGTAATAATGTTAAAATACCTGATTAAGAAGTCAAATAGTAGGATTTTTTTTTGAAATTTCTCATTTTATGTGCATTTATTTAATATTTAAAGTCATCTAAATTTTTTCCACTAATTTTTTTATGAAAATTAAAAAAATATTACACATATTTTAGTTTTTCAATAAATATAATTTTTTTTTTTCTTTATTTATATTAATGCAATATTTTCTTAGTTATGTTGCTTACAAAAACTATGTTGTTTTTACAATATTATCTAGAAATTACATACCAGAGATTGGATTTTTTTTTTTTTTTTTTTTTTTTTTGCATTTTTATTGTTTATGTTCAGAAACCTAAGTCAATTTAACTTTTTTTTAATTAACCTTAAGTCAATTTCACTTTTTATATTACTCGTTCACACTTTTGCAGCATTTATAAACATGCTTTAGAAGCTTCAAGTCTAGTTTGTTTTATTTTACACATATCATACATGGAATGGTTGTTTTCTCAATAAAAAGCAATATCTAAATTATTCCCAATAAGAGAATGAGAGCTATAAAAATTTTTTTTTCCTTATAGCCTATAGAGATACATGAAATTTTGATTTAAACAGCATATAAAATTTTACAAAAGGAATTTTTTTAAAGAATTGAATTCAACAAAACCTTTCTTGGCACAGCTGTTTTTCATGAACTTCTTGTGAGGAACGAGGAAATTCTAAAGAGCAGTCATTGCAAGTGATAGGTAATTCTGAAACTGCTTTTTCAACAACAAGATTACGAACACAGGAATCTTTGTTTATAGGAATCCTGCAGCTTGGACATGCAGATGGTGCCATCTTTAAATGAGCATCAGCCAGAAGATGGTTAAAACACTCTAAACACATCAGATGACCATTCCGACACTAAAAAGTTAGTGTAAAAAGTTAGATTCTAATATTAATTGAATGTCAATTAATAAAATTTTACAATAAATATTATTTATTAATTAAGATTCATTTTCAAGAATCACTTTCATATATACAATATAAATAAAACTCATCTTTCTCAATTTTCTCCTTTTTCTGTTTTGGTACAGTGTACATATAACAACATATCATGATTTGCACAAAAGATCATAAAATCTTTCACAAACTTTCATTCAAGCAATCAAAATTTATCTATATATATATATGTAAAACCCAGAAAATTAAAAACAAAGCAAAATGTGCTTAATTTAGTAAATCAAATAATTTATTAAATTCCTTTATTTTAATCTTCTAAAATACCACTAAAAAATCCCAATAAATATAAAGGTATTATTAATAAAAATTATTATTATTATTATTATTAATAATAAAATAGCATATAAGATAAAGACAGAAACAGATATAAAATCTATAATAAAATGAAACCTAAAGTTTAATTACTGTTATCATTTTAACAGACTATTAATCTTTTCTTCAAGACTGATATATCACTTTCATCACTCAATAATATTTGGTGCAATTATGGTTTGATGATTAATGAATTAAAGACAATTTCAGATGATCTAATCCATTATTAATAATTTTAATTTATATATATGCAGACTTCCTCATAATGAGCTAAACACTGATGAATATTTCATTGAATTCTGAGGGTTTGCTTAATGTAAGAATAATTTCACAAAAATAACACTTAATTACACACTTTTTGTCCTAATCCAAGTCCTATAGAAGTGAATATGCTGTGAACTCAACTGATTCAGACTATTCTCTATCAGGATCATTTTATTCATTAACTATATTAACTAAATCATTTTCATCAAGTTCTCCATCCACCAATTCTACAGTATCTGCTACAACTAAGTCTTCTTCCATTGTATATGCCAATTAAACTAACTGAGAATAGTCATGGTACAACAGCAGACAAGAATTCTAACTTTTTATATATCCCATCTAACTGCATCTAACTGTATTACTTTTTCTCACCAGTAGGCATTATGTGTTGATTGCCTAATTTTGGTATATGGCATTGCAACATGCTTAACACAATTTAAGATAAAAAATTTCCAAGCAGTACAAAAAAAAAAAAAAAAAAAAAAAAAAAAAACATCATTTCTAATTTTTTTTTTTTTTTAAATCTACTTAATGCTTCCTTTGATGTACAGTCTTTTAAAAATTGATATGACAGCTGTACTAAAGAAGTACTGTTCTTCAGTAGAAATAAAATTTGCCCATATTAGTGGCGTAAATTTTGAGGACAGTTCAGTGCATTATTAATTAGAAGAAACATATATATTATGAAAACAATCATTGAAAATTGTGGCAGTAGCTCATTCTTTCTTATTGGCCATCAAATAAATTCGAATATAATATACATTTATATAATATAATAATTTAAATTGGAAGACAAATATTAATATACATTTTTTTAAATAACAGTATGGATTTGGATTTGCTAATAACTAATAGCTTCATTATATGATTGTCTGAAGCATTATTATAAAATAGAATTGTTACATGACTTTTGGTTGCTTTATGACATTAGCTGTTGAGTGAGTTTCAAACAAATAAATTCTCTGTGCCATTTTTTCCCCACAATATAATCCAACTGTCAACATTGAAAACCTGGTCTGAAGAATATGAAGTCGTAACAATTTCAAAAAATATTGTAGAATAATATAATACTGGATCTGAATTAGCAGGAGATGGTTCATCTTTCAATCTTAGATTATGTAAAGGTTCTCTTAGTTAAATCTTTCACCATAGCTGGCTAAAACAGTTTTTTTTTCAACTGAAAAAGTATACTGAAACAAAATCTAAATATTTTCATAAATCTATATTTATACTTGTACAAGCTTCATCTACTACACTTCTTCTAATAAAGCTTTCATTTTATCTAATAGTTCTCATTGTAGCGATTATAGTTCTTACTGTCACTGATGGAACGGAATATAAAACCTGTCTCCATAATATAGATTATTGGTTTCTAAAAATAATATTTCTATTCATTTTTTTTTAATTTATTTATTTTCATTCCACATGGTAAAAGCCCATACAATTTTAAATAAATTATAAAAATTATACAAAAATTATAATTGCTTATCACTAATTAGTACATTTGAAATTTTAATAAATTTCGATTAAAGTCATATACTTTAAAATACAAAAAAACACAAACAAACAGGAAAATATTAGAGACTTAGAAAAGTATTCACATACAACCTGTTAAGATAGATAAAGCACAGTAACAAACCTGGTAAACTGCAGATTTTGGCAAATCCAAACAGACTGCGCAACATAAAATTTGATGTAAACGTTCTTCAAGAGGTTCTGCTTCCACACTTAATTTTAGCTTTTTGCTCTAAACTGATTATCCATTTCATCAGAAAAAAATATCAATCAGATTTCGTGCATCTCCAGAGTGTGATACGTCGTCTGCCATTACTTCTCTCTTTATAAATATAAATATATTTTTGGTAGCAATTATTGCTTTGAATTGCGAGTAAATCTATACGAGTTAATTGCAAGAAATAATCTAATGAAAATTTTTAAACAATTTTATCCAAAAAAAAAATTAAATGAATGCAACACCACAAAACCGGACATAAAGAATTTTTTCATATGTATAAGGGAAAAAGAGCACAACCGTTAAGTTTCATTTTGATTTGAAAGGATTACGGTTTTATTTACAAATTTCTGCAACCCAAACAAAAAACACTGGTGAAGAGAGCGAAACTTGTTTGGACTGACGTCGCTAGTCCAATGTGATTGGTCGATGGAAATTGCTTTCGTCAGATGTGTTTTGTGGTTTCTATCTCAATTAAATTTCACTCAATGATTTGAAAATTTCTAGTTTTACTTTAATAAAATGTACATTATTTACAAGTATTTTTTTAATCCCTGTACTTATATTTTCTCAGTAAAGCAGTCTTTTGGTTTGGAAAGGTTCTCTTTATCGCCTTAAGGAAACCTCAACATTACAAATCTGTAGCGACACCTATTGATGTAAAATGGAATACAAATTGAACGACTTCTACTTTCACTGTTAAAAAAGCATTCTTAACACATATATTAAATATAAAATAGGATTAAAAATAATTGTATTGTTACACAGATATTAAAATACTCAGTTGAAAATTACAAAACTCTGAGTGATATTATAAATAAACTCATAAATGCAATTAAATACTTTCAATGATAATAAATTTGGTAATAGTGAGCAAATCAATGACTTAAAATGGTTTTTTTTGAATTTATTATTTTTTTTTTTTTCAAAAAGTATGACATTTGATAAAATGCATATTTATAAATTAAGAATAAGAACTTTATATTCTCTATACAAAAAAAAATTATTTTTGTTTGTGACAAACAACAGCAACAACAACAACAGAAAATTGGGTTATTAAAACTTACACGATGAATTGTAAACATTGAAATTGAAATGATGTTGAGTTAGGGAATTGTATTTTGATCCTTCCAAAGTTAGGAAAAAGCACCATTGGAATTTCAGTTGATCTTGCGAAAAGGTTTGTTTCATTCTTATTTTAAAATGCAATCAATTGAACTAAGAAATACACTTTATTGAATTATTTTTTGTCAATACAATTAAATGAGTAGAGCATTGAATAAGATATTATGAATTTAGGCAGTATATGACACTACATAAACCATTTGAATGCTAGTTGTAATGCATTTGTAAGATAAATGAATGTTAAAAATGGAAACCAAATAGGATAATGGGAAATAAAGTTGTCTTACCTCTGTAATGTGTGAGCCTAATAATGGTGATTAAAGCTTCCGAGTGAAGAATTTGTTAAATTTGAGCATTCCACAATGAATTGCACCTGTTGATTATTCCTTCGAAATAAGATATACGGCGAGTGAACAAACACAAAAAGAAAAGTAAGATTAAGTAAAGAAAGAAGAGAGAAAAAGGAAGTAGTACCAGGAAGTGAGAAACAATTTGAGTGAATTAGTGTTGGCCTAATCGACGCCCGAGTAGCTGCGTGGTAGAGATGAAATGATGTTGAGTATAATAAGGAATAAAAAATAGATAGGAATACTAAAAGTTTTGCAGAAAACAGAGCCATCGATTCGCCGATAGATGGCTGCACTTGAATTTTTGGAAATCCTAACTGTGTTTTTATTTTTAAACTCTCCTAACTTTGAATTTTGCTTATAAATGAAGTTTCCACTTTTATTATTCCTGCTATTTTTCAGAATTATTTATTTATTTATTTTTTATTTATTTCCGATTAGTTTTTTTAAATTTTAATTTTATAAATCTGAAATGGTTTATTCCAATTTATTGATGCAATTTTTTTAATATCTGCTCTACAAATAGTATTTATAAAACTGTACCTTCCCAATGGACTCAATAGATGGCAGCATGACACTTGCACAGAACTAAACATCGGTTTTTCGAGCCGATGTGAAGATTGCGTTTTGAATATTTTTCTTTTATTATTATTAATATTATACCTGCTTTTCTTCGTTTAATTAGCATCGCCGCTTAATAATCTACTAGTAATTGGTGATTAAAGCTTCCGAGTGAAGAATTTGTTAAATTTGAGCCTTCATCAACGAATTGTAAACCTTCAAACTAAAGATAGATGGCGCGATCTGTCTAATTGCGCCGCAAGAAGAGAGAAAGCGGAAGTGAGAAATAATTTTAGTTAATTTGTGTTGGAGTGGTTGAGTGGAAGGGATGAGATGCGCGTGGTGGAGCGCGGGCCATTGGAAAGCGCTAGCTCGCCAAAGATGGAATTTAGGGTTCTCAGTTTGGTTTCTGCGCATCTTTTGATAAAATTGAAATTTCTATTTCCTTGTTAATTGGGCCGTGAACTTAGAGCAATTCAGAAATAGTTACAATGCAGCCAAGTCGCCAAGGTGAAGGGTTAACAGTTTGAGAATGAGTTGATTTTAATTGGCTGTTGTTTAAATTTTAAGGTGTCTAAGTGGTTAATATTCAAAAAAGTGGGAGGATGTGCGTGGAGATAAAAAAAAAAAAAAAAAAAAAAAAAAAAAAAAAAAAAAAAAATAGTAGTAGTAGTAATTAATATGTATTAATTAATGTAATGAACAGTTTGACATCAATTAGTGAAGTGGTCATCTGTTGTCGAGCGTCTCCAAAAGACTGCGTTGGTTCCCGATGAATGATGCCGTGGTCAGTCGGTGAGAGTGCCGCATGGAATTCGGTAGTTTGCGACGCTTGAGTTGTCAAATGAAAAATCAGGTTTTTTTTTTTTTTTTTTTTTTTTTAAATTGCTTCAATTTTTTTTTTTTTTTAATATTTTTAACTACAAAAGGATAACACTTTTTCATAGGTAAGTCATTCAATTTACTATTTTTTGAAAGAATTTTAAGTAGTTTTTGAGTAATTTTTAAAAATTTACATTTTAATTTTATATTGATTTAATTTCGCAATAACAAATAAATTTATTCTCCGATCGATAGAGCATCCTCTTCTGAGTCTCTCTATGTATTATTTCATTCTATAATATTCATATGAGTTGAAGAAAGTGACTTTTACAAAATATAAACAAATGCAATTTCGGACATGACATTATTTTCGGAACGATTTCACATTATTTAATAAGGATCGTGTCATATTATTATTTAAATTTTATTCAGTACATTTCACATTATTTTAAAGAATGTTCAAAATAATGAATTTTTCATTTACAGCCCTTCGTAATTAATTATGTTCTATTTACTGTGATGGGTGATCTTTTTGGATGGTTTTTTACTTTTTTACTGTAAAAATGAATTCAATTAATTTATCATGAGTCATCCTACAGGGATTTTTGAACTCAATTTTCATATGTTTACAAAATTAAAGCTGCCTTTGTAAACATCATAGTGTTCTCTTTTGTTAATATTTATTTACCGTTTCTGTAGAAATCCATTATTATGTATATTTATGTTTAGTTTACATACAATGTTAATTTGTAAGATTAAGGATATTTGATTTTATACTTTCATGTAAATAAATTTTCTGTTCTATTTTAGTTACCTAATTTAAACAAAAAAAAATTTATTATTAAATTATTGCAGTAAGCTGTTTTTTTTATTATGTTAACTATTCAAATGTCATATGTTTCTTTTAATCTGAGTGCAAAAACCTAATGATCCAGATCTTTGACTGACTTAATGCATTGAAAGCTTTCACTGAACTGGCATTTTTAGGATATATTTAGCTCAGATTTCTAGTGTCACTTCTTTTATATTGGGCATTATTTTACATAAAAAAATTATAACATAACCTATTGCCTGAATTAAATCCTTGCTATGCTTTTTCTGTTCGCTTTCCACAGCGTTTGCCCTTGTGATTTCATATATTCGTTTTATTTAATACTTGCTTTCTTATTTATTCTGCAGTTTTTATGTTCCATTCCTCCTACTGGACTTGTGCAATAAAATTATACCCTTTAAATAACTTCAAATATTGCATATTAAAGATATTCATGTTAATAAATAGAATTATAAAATATATATGTACTCGCTACTGTTGTTTGCAAATGTATTTTTCAATAAATTCTTCTCCAAGCTACAAAACAAAAGAAAAAGGCCAATGGCTGATTCCCATCAATATAAATTATTATCCTATATATGCATTATATATAATACAAATATATATATATATATATATATATGTATATATATGTATGTATGTATTTATATGTATGTATATATGTATGTATATATATGTATATGTATGTATGTATGTATGTATGTATATGTATATATATATATATATATATATATATATATATATATATATATATATATATATAATATATATTATACGTATATAGGAAGCCCTACGTCATGTTACACTACAGTTCACAGTCCTGTGACACTGGAATTTACAGTTTAAAGTGGATTCAGAACAACTACAAACACCCATGGCACAGTCGGGAATCGAACACAAATCCTGTAGTACCGAGCGAAACAGCTCTATTTACTTGGCCATTCATATATATATACACTGAAGTGACAAAAGTCATGGGATAGCAATATGCAAATTTTCATATGGCAAAAGTAAAGCTGCCTTTGTAAACATATAAATGTTCAGTTGCTTTTGCAGACTTTATTATGTTCAAATTATTCATGTCCAAGAGGTTTTGACTGATGATACAAGCAAAAATGATTGTTTAATATTTATTTACCGTTTCTGTAGAAATCCATTATTAGTATACGCATGTTTCATACATACATTAAGGTTCATTTGTAAGATTAAGGATATTTGATTTTATACTTGCATGTAAATAAATTTTCTGTTCTATTTTAGTTACCTAATTAAAAAAAAAACTTTATTATTAAATTATTGCAGTAAGCTGGGTTGTTTTATTATGCTAACTATTCAAATGTCATATGTTTCTTCTAATCTGAGTGAAAAATCCTAATGATTCAGATCATTGACTGTCTTAATGAATTGAAAGCTTTCACTGAACTGGTATTTTTAGGATATATTTAGCTCAGATTTCTAGTGTCATTTCTTTTATATTAGGCATTATTTTACATATAAAAAATTATAATATAACCTATTGCCTGAATTAAATCCTTGCTATGCTTTTTCTGTTCGCTTTCCCCAGCATTTGCCCTTGTGATTTCATATATTCGTTTTATTTAATACTTGCTTTCTTATTGATTCTGCTGTTTTTATGTTCAATTTCTCTTACTGGACATTTACAATAAAATTCTTTACTTTAAATATCTTCAAATATTATATATTAAAGATATTAATATTAATAAATATGATTATAAAAATAATACATATATATGTAGTCGCTACTGTTTGTAAATGTATTTTTCAATAAATTCTTCTCCAAGCTACAAAACAAAAGAAAAAGGCCAATGGCTGATTCACATCAATATAAATTATTATCCTATATATGCATTATATATAATATATATATATATATATATATATATATATATATATGTATATATATATATATATATTTATATATATATATATATATATATATATATATATATATATATATATATGTATACATATGTACAGTCCTGTTATATTGAAACTTATATGTATATATCGACAAATGTACATATTTATGGGATCATATATATTTTATATATGATTATATATATATATAGGGGGGCCTACGTCATGTTACACTACAGTTCACAGTCCTGTGGACACTCCAACCAACGGGTTAAAGTGGATTCCAACAACTACAAACACCCATGGCACATGTATATATCGGGCCTCGAACACAAATGCCTGTACTACAGGTTTCGAGCGAGTCCCTGCGGTGCCATGGATTTTTGGCCATTCGGAATATACTTTATATATATATATATATATATAAGGGGCCTGAATGCGCTCTGGCGTTCGGTACCATAGGTTTCGGGTTCGAGTCCCGGCGGTGCCATGGATGTTTGTAGTGGTTCGGAATCCACTTTAAACGTGTGTGTATATATGTATATATACAGGGGCCTGAATGGCCCAATGACTAGCGCTCGGTACCACAGGTTTCGGGTTCGAGTCCCGGCGGTGCCATGGATGTTTGTAGTGGTTCGGAATCCACTTTAAACGTGTGTATATATATAAGATATATATGACTATATCGGGTTCGAGTCCCGGCGGTGCCATGGATGTTTGTAGTGGTTCGGAATTAAACATGTGTATATATATATACATATATATATATATATATATATAATATATATATTTAAACATATATATATAGGGGCCTGAATGGCCGAGTTCTGGCGCTCGGTACCACAGGTTTCGGGTTCGAGTCCCTGCGGTGCCATGGATGTTTGTAGTGGTTCGGAATCCACTTTAAACATGTGTATATATGTATATATACAGGGGCCTGAATGGCCGAGTGGCTAGCGCTCTGGCGCTCGGTACCACAGGTTTCGGGTTCGAGTCCCGGCGGTGCCATGGATGTTTGTAGTGGTTCGGAATCCACTTTAAACCGTACGTCCCGGTCCTAATAGGATCGTAGAGTGTTGCAGGGGTATTGTTACTCCGCGTCCGTAGCTTATCTTCAAGTTACACGCGCCCTGTGGGTAATTCAAAGTGAGTACGTCTGTGCAGCGCTTGCCTTAAGGCATCTAAGACGTGCCATGGATGTTTGCTAGTGTTCGGAATCCACTTTAAACATATATATATATATATATATATATATATATATATATATATATGTGTGTGTGTGTATGTATATGTATAGTATATATATATGTATATGTATACATATAAATAGCTTAAGGCCGAGTGTATGGCGCCACAGGTTTCGATTTCGAGTCCCTGCGGTGCCATGGATGTTTGTAATGGTTCGGAATCCACTTTAAACATGTGTATATATGTATATCACTTTGCGCAGTTACAAGGCAATATAAAATTCGCATTTTAAAATCCCAAGAGATGGGCCTGAATGGCCGAGTGGCCGCACGGCGGTGCCATGGATGTTTGCAAGTGGTTCGGAATCCACTTTAAGCCGTAGGTCCCTGTCTGTTTAGCCCCAGCGAGCTAATAAAGCTACTGTAATTTCAGTCAACTCTGCAAATGCTGCACTTGCTACTATTGTTCCTTTCCCTATCGGAGATAAATTCTTATACTCCGCACCTAACTATGAACTAAAACAGCTGAAATATCCCACCAAGCATCATGAATACCGATACTTGACGCTTTGTTGCAATCGATCTCAAGTCACCTCGTTTCTAAAAGCAGTGACTGCAACGATGTCGTCAGTGGATTCGAACCTCCGTACCAGTGAGATACTGACAACGATAACATAAAAAATATGTACAGGGACACATAAAACACAAAATAAGCAATTAGTATACTTAGTATAACTTTACTTCAAATGATTCTATTCATCCATTCTCAGTGCAAAAAAAAAAAACCCTTTTCAAAGTCAGTAATTTGCCAGAATTGGAAAAGGGTTGTGAATCGAAAAATATTTAAATGGTAATATTTGAAAAAATAAGCGAATTACAGATCTAAAGAAAAAAGATTTAAAATTATAATTATTTTCATATTTAAATTAAAAAAAAAAAAAATGAAGTTATACGAAAGAATTACCTTAAAATCGAAAAAGAATTACATTGAGATTTCAAACCGTTTTGATCCCATCCAAAATTTTAAAATCAAGACATTAAGAAATGAAATTCTCTTTCATAAATGAAATGAAAGTTCCAGAATGCAGTACAAAAATGACAAAAATAATAACTGGGACAGGCATGTTTTTAAATTTCAATGTATTCAAAGTGTTTCTCATATTAGATAGAATGTTTAAAAATTCAATTTGCTTTAATCTTTCAAATAATTGAATCCTATAAACCGCAAACATTATTTGTTCATTTCAGTGTATTTAAATAATAAAATTAGAAATAGTATTCAAAAAATGCCAGCTAAAAAACTACGGAGTCATTAATATTCTTAGGTGTATGGAGGCGTGATTTGTGGAATGGAATTGAATCGATTTGAAATCTGAACGCGAAGCAGCGTGGGGTGGACGGCATGAACAATTAATTGAAGAAGAAAAAAAAGATAGTAGCGAGGCCACGAAAATCCATCAACGCTCATCGTCGAATGCGAAATCAGCGGGCGGAGTTAATTTTGGACAAGAGGGGATGACGTGGTAGAACAGTTCAATTGCAAAGGCAGCTGTCAATCAACGCGAAACGACGCATGCAAAATGAGGGGGGTGGAGTGATTGGACAAGCGAGGTGGTGAAAGCATTCGATTGGCCGAGAGGACCGCTTCGGAAAAGTGCTCTTCTGATGCGTCAGGGATTGCAGTTGGGGGGGGGGGGGTGATTTAAAAAAAAAAAAAAAATCAATCACTCAACAAGAAACGTTGAAATCACTAACCCACACTTCCGAATATAATAATTTTATAGGTAATAATAATAATAAAAATAAATAAATAAAACTATAGAATTCTAAACGATTTTTAAAAAAAGCACATCAAAAAATGGACAAATAAAAGTCAATAAAAAAACTATAGACTTCTAAATGATTTTATAAAAAAAAAGAAAGAAATTTAAATGAAAGGAGTTTAATAGGGAATACCGAATGAAAGAAGTTAAAAAAAAAATAATAATATACCAATAAGAAACGTTGATAGAGTGATCCAAGACATCGCTGATCCACAAAACAATATACATATATTTTATTGGTAATAAAAAAATAAAAGAGATATAGAATTCCAAATGATTGTAGTAAAAAAGCATGTGGTAACTTTAGCACTTAATGTAAGGTTTGCAAGTTCTACCACGGTGGTGAGTAGAAACCTACGGATACCATTGTTTATTTATATGTGTGCATTGGGAAAGTGTGACAAAAACGGCAAATTGAAGCCTCCCTCTAAACAGCAGAATTCATATTTGAAAGAAAAACCTTTTATAGGCGTCGTGTTTGAACTGTCGGCTACCGACATACGTCGACTGATTCAAAATTGAGTTGTAATGTTTCGAGTTTCGAACTTGAATTGTTGAACTCGCAAAATACGCATTTTGCGAGTTATTAGATTCAATTCCCGTTTATTAGATTCAAGTGAGGACTGACTAGTTCATTCGACACTAGAACAGCCCATAACAGTTTTAACAGCCCATAAGTTTTTTTTTTTTTTTTTTTGGATATTGGACTGACTACAGACGGTCCTCTCTCCTCATAGAGGACTTTCGAACCTAGAGATTTATCGCGTTGTAGATACGAGATGGCTTGCTTCGCTTGTAACGTTTCCAACGGAGAGATCGAACTCAGATGAAATTTTTTTTTTTTTTCTTAAGTATGCAATGTGTGCTTTTTAATGATCATTCGCTTGATCCAAAATTCTTAAAAACAATGCAGAAAATTCTTAAAAGCAGCTGTCTAGCTGAAAATTCCTACAGCACATTAATAAAAATGCCTTTTTTTCTTCATTCGTGAAATTCCAGAGGATATCAATTCTCAACTATTTGTTAACCGTTGATGAGGGAGCACTTGAGCTCTTTTTTTAATTTAACTGGATTTCTAAAAACTTTGAAAAGGAAATTTTTTTTTTTTTTTTAAATATTATTATATATATATATATATATACATACATACGCTCATATTTTATAGAAGTTTATGAACAAATAACCCTCATAGTTTACATAAATAAAATTTACATGAACATACAAAAATTTTTCAAACAAAAAATTTTATTTTAGTTTATATTATTTTTATAATTTAAATATATTTAGAAAAATAGTATTGAAATAAATAAAATTTAGTTGAAGTAGAAAAAATTAGTTTAGTCTTGGATGTCTTAAGGCAAGAGTTGCACAGACGTTACTCACTTTGCATTACCCAGAGGGTGCGTGTAACTTGAAGATAAGCCACGGACGCGGAGTAACAACTCTCTACGATCCTATTAGATCCTATCCGATGCCAGCAGATTATTGAGTGCAAGAAAGTATTATTATTTTATTCATTTAAAAGAAAAAAAAATCCTGATACAAAATTATTTTTTTGGTATTAAAATTGAGGGATATCCAAAAAATTAGAACTTAATGAATGCCAGAATATTTCTAGTCAAACACAAAGCTCAATCATTGGGATAGTATCCCTATATATTATTCTGATACAAAATCATATTATCTAAATAGTAAATAAAAGCTATAATAATCAAAAACTCTATAATAAAAAAATTATTGAATAAAAAAAAGCACTCTAAATAAAAAAATGAAAAAAATATCAATTGTACTTATTTTAAAAATGCATTCGCGCGTTTCAACTTCAGTCCGTTTGTAATTTTCGGAATTCTTGTCTGCAAAGTAGGAAGCACGTAAAGTTCATGGAATAAAGGTCAAAGTAAGTTTAAAAAATATATATTTTTAATAATATAATTATATAAAAAGAGAGCTTTTAAAATAAAGTAAGCAAAAATCAATTAAGAATACACCACAGAATGCTAGAAATGATGACTAAAGGAACAGGTCAGGGTTATGTCATTGGGCGTTTAGCATTCTCCGGCAAAGTCGGAAGATCCCCAAACCGGACTCGCATAAGTTAGGAGTAGAGTTATTAGGAGTATAATTTTAAGTTCTTAATTGTTAATTTTTACATATTTAAGCTCTTGATTTAGAAAAATATTAAAAGAGCACATGCTCTGTGTAAAAAAAGGAGAGAAATTACTGTTAGTATTTGAAAATGCAAAAATAATAGTTTAAGTAAATATTTGGAAGAATTTTAAGTTTTAGCCAATAAAAAAGTAGAAAGGAAAGAGAGGGCAGAGTCTACATCACATCTTACAAAGCAGGTTGTTATGCTAGGCAAAGCACTCGTCAAAGGTTGGCGGGAAGAACGTAAAGCGGGCGATAAGATACATTGATAAAAAAAGAGTGAATAAAAATACCCACAGTGATCGAAGTGAAGGCGTTTCGCGGTTGGAAATTAATTAAGAATCGCGTTTTTTAGCATAACTTGAATTGCGGTTATAATCTGGAAGGTTTAGAAGGAGCGGATTTTTAGAAGTCGGAATTTTAAGAAGAAAATTTTCTGTCATCTTTTTGGCGTAATTTAGAAGGTTTAATTCGTTATGGATCCTTTGTCTATTGTACTGGAGTTAAGAGAAATTGGTTTTGGAAAGCCTGGAATTTTTTAAGGGAATTAATAGCTGAGTTAATCCAGACTGGTGCTGCGTAAAGTAGAATTGGTCTGATGAGCGATATATAGATGGTGAGTTTACCTCCGATCGAAAGTTTACTTTTCCTGTTAATGAGAGGAGTAATAACGCGTTTAGTTTTCTATCAAGTATGACCCCCAGGTACTTGTATTCGGTAACATTAAAGATTTTAAATTGATACATATTAACTTCTGTGCAATATGATTACTGCACATTTGCTTGGATTTACTTTGACTTTCCAGAATGAATTCCTTCAAGAATTTTCAATGAAGTTTTGAAGCCTGGAGTAGACGTCAAAAGCGTGGGTGTATTGAGTGATTATTGCCGTGTCGTCCACGTACATGGCCGTGTGTATGTCGGTGTCGCGTGGAAAATCATTAATGTTTAATTTTACGCGTAGTAGAAATAGTGTTTAACTTGAAACGATCTGTTTTCTAAAAAGGATTTAATGATGAATGTAAATTTTTCAAGTTTGAAAATGAATCTTGTCAAACGCTTTCGCGATGTCAAGAAATAAGACACCGGTTAATTTTCGTGTAAATAAGTTCAGTGACTCTGAGCACTTGATGTGTAGTGCTTAAGTTTTTACGGAAACCAAACTGCTCCGGAATTAAAATGTCGCAGAAGTCGTTAATTCTATTTAAAATTGCAAATTCGTATATTTTACTAAAGTTACTAAACACCGAGATGGGTCTGTAGTTACTTGGCAGAGAAGGGTTTTATGAATAGGTGGTTTCCATGCGTCTGGGAAGTAAGAAAGATTTAATTTAAATTTAAGTGGTAGGTGTCTGATCATGTTATTATTAATTTTGCTTTATGTGGATCTAGTTGTTAATTGATTAGTTGTATGATTTCCTGGGCGGTGATATGATAATTAAAGTTAACGTGAGGAGTATTGAGATAATTATTTGTTTCAGAGGCAATTAAATTGTTTGTGAATTCGTGGCTCATGTTAGGATTTTGCTCGAATTGGAGCTCCAGTCCTTTTCGAGCGCATGGATTTTACTTTTTTCCAGTATTTGGTGTTGTTATCTGTTAGTGAGTCTGTATAATGTTCCCATTTAGAATTTTTGTGTTGTTGTATCAGTGTTTTGATTTCATTATTAAGATGCCAAGTTCTACGTGTTTAATTTTATTTTTAATCTCGGGTTTAATGTTAAAATGTAAACGGTTTTGTGTAGAAGCTTTGTTGAACGCGTTAATCATCGCGGTGGTGAAATTTTTAATGGCCTTTTCTTCGGTGTCAATGTCTAATGTGTTTAAATTAGTGCTATTAAATTCTATGTCAATTAATACTGGCAGATGGTCCGAGTTTAATTCATTTAAAACGGCTGTTGACGCGGTGTATGGAATATTTTTAAAAAGTGCAAAATCAAGAACGTTAGCTGTGTCTGTAACGCGTGAGTGTGTTAGGTGCTACGATTTTAATGTTTTTTTCGTTTAATAAAACTATTTAGTCTAATTCCGCGGCGGTTATTTTTAGTGTTGTTCCAAGCGTGGTGTGTTGCATTAAAATCGCCGGCAATAATCACATTTTGATTAATATTTAGCAGGTTATTGTTATTATTATTATTATTATTTTTACCAAAATTTAAGTTGCTTCAGTATCTGTTAGATTAGGAAGTTTGATTTCGTAATGACCCAGTGTCTTTTTAATGTAAATACAAGTACCTCCGCGCGTATCATTTTTATAAAGATTAAAGTTAGGAATATTAGGTTTCTTGAATTATTAAAATATCTATGTCATGATCGGAGTCTTTGACTTCATCGAATTGTCGAAGAAGCCCGTTAGCATTTAGAGTCCCTATACGGAGATTTAAATTTCTATTGCTATTTTTTGTTTGATTAAGTAATTATAATGTTTTAGCAGTATTACTGCCTTCATATTTAGTAGCTTCGAGAGCTGGACGCGCGGTGGAGACTGCATCGAGCAGGAGGTTGAATTTTGAATAGCGCGAGCGCCGATTCGCTGAGCGGAGCGGTGGTTCCTCCTACAGGTCTGCGTAATCACTTTGGCATACGTGTTTGTAGGCGTGACTCTGCTGGGAAGTCCTGGTATCAATGTTTTGAGTGTCTTAGTGGGTTTTTATGCACCACCGGTGCGTTATATTTAATATTTTTGACATCATTGTCATTAGATTTTGGAAAACGGGGGCAGTTCGCACATTTTAGCGGGGCATCTATCCCCAGATCACAATTCTTTGAGTCATGTGCTTTACGCATCTCTTAGGCCAAGCATACGGGAATTGCAGCAGTCCGCAGTCCGCTAAGAGTCCCCCTGCAGCAGTCCGCATCCCCCTTCCCCGCCTCCTTCCTCTCCCCTTTTCGCCCCCGCCGCCCCCTTAAGAGTCCAAACATACGGGAATTGCCGCAGTCCGCATCCCCGCTTCCCCCCTTAAGAGTCCAAACGTACGGGAATTGCAGCAGTCCGCATCCCCCTCTTCCCCCCCGCCGCCCCCTTTAGAATCCAACCATACGGGAATTGCAGCAGTCCGCTTCCCCCTCGGGGGCCCCCCTCCCCTCCCCTTTTCTGTCTTCGCCCCCCCTACCCCCGACACCTGGTTTCCCCCTCGGGGGCCCCCTCCCTCCTTTTTGGTCTTCGGGGCCCCTACCCCCCTTTTTGTCTTCGGGGCCCCCTACCCCCAACCCCTGGTTCCCCTTTTTGTTCTTCGGGGGCCCCCCTACTCTCCTTTTCTGTCTTCTGGGGCCCCTACACCCCCTTTTCTGTCCTCGGGGGCCTCCCTCTCCCATTTCTGTCTTCGGGGGCCCCGCTCCCCTTTTCTGTCTTCGGGGCCCGACCCGACTCCTGGTTTCCCCTTTTTGGTCTTCGGGGCCCCTACCCCCTTTTCTGTCTTCGGGGGGCGCCCTCTCTCCATTTCTGCCTACGGGGCTCTCCCTTCCCCCCATTTCTGTCTTCGGGGGCCCCCCCCTTTTCTGTCTTCGGGGCCACCCCCCCCTTTTTCTGTCTTCGGGGGCTCCTACCCCCGACTCCTGATTTCCCCTTTTCTGTCTTCGGGCCCCCTAGCCTTTTTTTTATTTTGTGGGC
>BPLQ01009256.1:0-72612 GCA_021605075.1 Caerostris darwini
TTATATTTCTATTAAATATCCTTAAATTATAATTTGCAAAAAGCTTTAACTATGATTTTTATCTCCTACTCAAATACCGCTTTAAGTACCCAAACCCCAACAATGTAAGTTTTTTTAATTAAGTAATTATTAATGGACGTTAAATAAATACACATCACCACACCGAAAAAAATCCACAACCTATTAACAGTCCATCAAATACAAAAGTCCCATCCTTATACACATCAACCTCCTAACTCCAAACCCATCCCATCCCGAAACAATCATCAGAACGTCAAACATATCAGAGCAATTCTTTCCCGTGCCATTCCAAGCCAGGAAGTGAGCAACAGGGATTTCCGCGATTTCTCCGCTCATGTTCTGCCTTGTCACAAATCGATGTCTTCCTCGGGACCACATCCCACGTCGAACCGAACATCTCCCTGTGCACCCACGTTTTCTGTTAATAGTCCCCACACCACAGTGCGACCCGAGGCGGAATTCGATTACTAGACTGGCTTCTCCTAATAAATTTGGATATTAAACGGTTCGGAAGACGAATCTATATGGACATTGCTCTGGCTATGTTCCCTTCATGGCGTGTGCACTCTAGACATTCGGTTGTGTTCAGACAGCGATGCCTTTGTGTCTGTAGGTGAAACGATTCTACGGGTCATTGTGCTCACGGTGCTTTATAGAAATTAATCTCGGATTTTCCCACATTTTCTAATACGCACATCATCATTAGCATCGTATCTGAGTAAGCAGCATTCTAATATTCCTTCAAATAAACATAATTGTATTTGCTATATATATACATACATTATATATATATATATTTGTATACATATATTGCTTTATCTAAATTCATTATTCTACTAATCCCTCTTGATGCTGTAATTTCATTTAACACCAGTGTATTACTGCACGATATACAGGATTATGTGTTCCTATTCTTGTGCATTGCATTATTTTCCAATTTATAACTTTAATTTAGTTACGCAACATTTTTTTAAAAACTATTTACCTTTAATGTATTTTATGTAATATTTAGATCTTACAAATTAAACTACCTAACTTTTATGTTATTTATTTCATTTAATAAATATTTCATGAAAAATTTTTGTTTGTTTCACCCAACTTTCTCTGAAGTATGGTACAGATTTTAAGAATTTATTTTAAAGTTCGATAGCGGCCTTATGGCCACTAAACTACCTCTCTGATGTTTGGCACCACAGTCTTAAGGGTTTTTTGTATGAGTTATTTGTAATTTTCTGCATAAATTATCCTATCTAGGTTAAAAAGACAGAAATATAGCACAACATAATGAAACAATCCTCTAAATGAAATAAAATATTAATCTTTTTTTGTTAGTGGGGTTTGAGCTCAATTTATAAAGGTCATTATGTATTCCATTCGTAATAGAAACTAAGCATTTGCAAAACTTAGTGCAGAAGATTATCTAAATAAACCTAATGCATAATAGATAAACAAAATGTTCCCTTTACTATTGTCCACGTAAGCATTCTAAATAAAAGACGTGGCAAAGTTCAGTCCAGTAAACAGCAGCTAAAACCACCTTTTTTCAAACAGAAAAGCATGATTTTTTTCCTGGAAAGAATTCCAGGAGAAAATTTCTTCGGCAGCCTGAGGAACAAAGAATTCGCAATCGGTCGGTAATCTCCTTTTATTTATTGTTGCCGTGGAAGAAGAGTGCGGTTGCAGTTAAGCAGCGGTCTCTGGCGAAATAAATATTTGAAAGGGTGTTCTTTTCTTATGGATGCATCAGTGGGAAATAGGAGCAAATTATTCCAAGAGTGTGTCACTTTCGGTTTCTGGAAGCATTTAGAAGGGAACACTCTTTCTCTCTGTCTCTTTTCAACCACTTACTTTTAGTTTGGAAATTGCGAAGGGAAGCAAAAAGTTTTCTGTTGATGTTTCCCAAAGATATTTAGTTTTCCTTTTTTTTTCTGTAATTTAAAGATATGCATAGAAAAATGTAGTAAAAAGTAAACTGTACTTTAAAGATACATAAATATTTAATTCTTGCAACTGTATCATTCTTCATTTAATATTTTCAATATCTTCATCCAAAAGAAATCGGTGAGATTTTAATTCGTAATAATAAAACTTGCTAATTTTAAAGAAAGTAATCTGCTTTTATTAAATAATTTTAGACTCATAAAAGAATCGCCTATCATCCGAGTAATATTAATCAAATAGTTATTAAAATTTTTAACTTATCATTTAACAGATTTTTTCACACTTTATACAGTGTTTGTTATAGTGAACTTTTAAATATTTATTAAAATATTACTTTATAAACTTCCCGCCTATAAGGATACTAATGAAAATTAAATTTTTTGATACTAATGAAATTAAATTTTTTGATAGCCAAGCACTCTTCTATAGAGGTCAAAGGAAGTTCTGAAGTATTCAACTCCCACTTTGGGTTCAACTGAAATTCGAATTTTCCTTATGCATTTGTAATCAAATCATTTTCATAAATTACATTAAAATACTTTAATTTGTATATTTTCAGATTTTTTTTAAATAATGATGTTATTTTCCAATCACTTAGATGTGCTAAATATTGAAACACATATCTTTTTCCACATCTTGCAATTTTGTTAGCTTCAGATATATATAATACACACATTTTATCATATGTATTAGAAATCTGAAGCTTACAAATAATACTCATATTTACATTTGATAAAAACAATTGATGTACTGAAAATAACAGTTCTAAACAGAAAATAACAGTTTTTCTAATGCAGCTGGTGGTATAGACCGTGATCTTCTATGCCATAAGGGCTGCACCGACGTTACTCACTTTGCACTACCCAGGGGGCGCGTGCAACTTGAAGGTAAGCCACGGACGCAGAGTAACAATGCCCCCGCAACTCTCTACGATCCTATTATGACCGGGACCTACGGTTTAAAGGGGATTCCGAACCACTACAAACACACATGGCAACGCCGGGATTCGAACTCGATACCTGTGGTACCGAGCGCCGGAGCGATAGCCACTCGGCCATCAGGCCCCTCTGAAAATAACAGTACAATACGGAGAATGATAGATAAGATAGATGGAATTTTTAAGATATGCATTTTCACAAAAGCTAGTATAGATTTCAATTAATGCAACTCAATAACTTATTTTGAAATTTTATAAGGAGTATAACTAAACGGAATTCATAATTGGATATATACAGGCATTTCTTAACATACGTGGATAGTATAAATCATTTAAATTAATCATTCATTTCTTAATTCATTAATTTTTTTTTAATTTAATCCTTAATTTCAATTCTATTTCGAAAATTTTATGTTTCTAAAAAGAACTAAAATGTTTTATTCAATTTTGGAAAGTGAATCATGATGTTAAAGAAATAAAACAATTGTCCTTGTACAATTCAAAACATGTATTAATCTGAAAATTTGACTGAATTAAATATTTAATTTAGTCATTTATCTTTTTTAATTTAACCATAGAATATAAATTGCTTTAAATAAATAAAGTTGAAAAAAGCTCTAAAAAATTTGTAGTGTTACTGAAATTGAGGTACTCCAACATATTTCAAAATTTTTAAACTTAAACAAGCAGAAGAAAAACTAAATAATGTATATCTAACAAAAATAAAAAAAATTGTATTATATAATAAATCATTTGTATTGTTCTGTATAGTAATGCATAGTATTATTGAGTAGCATGTATTTCCTTTCAAGGAAATCTGTTTCAAAACTATGACGAGTTTATCTAACTGATCGATCAACATATTACATCAACATACGTATAACTATAAATATAAAATCAAATGATTAACAAATTAAGTTTACCAAAATATTCTAAATGCTTAAAAAAAAACACTCTTAAATAACAAAAAAATTTACACTCATGTCCATAAATTAAGGATAATGAAGTTCAAGCAAAGAAAGAGACAGAAGCAAAACAAATTTGACATATTTGTAAAGTATATTTATTAAACAAAAGGTAAAGCACAAAAAAGATGCTATATGTTTGACATAATTAATAAAAATTGCGATTTTTACTCCCTGGAGCAAATTTCAGAGAAGAACCTATTTACAAAAAACAGTATAACATGGTTAGTATGATGGTTAATATGGAGTATGTCTCCCGGACGATGTAACACAGGCCTTACAACGCCTAGGCATGCTGAGTATCAAATTATCAATCTGATCTTGGGGAATATTGCACCACTCATCAAGCAATGCCCTCCGAAGTTCCGGTTGACAGGTGGGAGGGGGTTGACGGGCTGCAATTCGTCGGCCAAGCATATCCCACACATGCACTAGTGGATTCATGTCCGGTGAGTATGCTGGCCAATCAATACGGGTTATATCCTCCAATTGAAGGCATTCGTCTACAATGTTTGCACGGTGAGGACGGGCGTTGTCATCCATAAACAGAAATTCAGCACCCATGGTGCCCCGAAACAAACGTACATGTTGTTCCAGAATGACATCCCGATAGATGTGGCCTGCCATCGTTACACTTTGAACATGCAGGTCAGTTCTGGAACCAAGAATAATTCCTCCCCAAACGAGCCATCCTGCATCACCGTAACGGTGTCGTTCAATGGTGTTCTCTTGGTGGTAACGGGTACCTGGCGCTCTCCATATGAAAGTCCAGCGAGAATCAGACTGCAAACTAATCCTGGACTCGTCGGAAAACATCACACCAGACCACTGTTGCGGTGTCCACAATGCATTCTCTCTACTCCGGGTTAAGTGCAGGCGACAATGAGTTGCGATAAGTGGAACACATCTGACAGGCCTACGAGCATATAGACCAATGTGCCCTAAGCGTCTGTACACGGTCTGCCTTGAAACTGTGGTACCGGTGGCTAAAGAGAGTTGACGAGACAGGTCTGATGCTGTGCTCCGTCTGTTTCTTTTGGCAGTAACTGCTAAATACCGGCCCTGATTCGGCGTCGTAACTCGGGGGCGACCTGTGCTGTAACATTTACTCACATTACCATCATCTTGGAATCGTTGTCAAAGCCTGGAGATGACACTCTGGGCGATTCCAAGTTCCTCGGATACTTCCAGCTGGGTACGTCCACATTCCAGTCGCCCGATGATTCTCCCACGTAAAAAATCATCCAAATGCTTCCTTTGTGCCATAACTACGCGGTTATTGCACTGACAGGCTTTTAAAGCGCTTAGCGCCATCTGGTGGTTTCCTGTAATTTACATATTCTTCTTCAAGATGTGTGATAATTGTACAGGTGAAATTTTTATTTTAGAGTTCAATTTCTGTGTGATTCTGAATTTTCTTTAATTTATGGACATGAGTGTATGACGAGTTTATCTAATTGATCGATCAACAAATTACATCAACATACGTATAATTATAAATATAAAATCAAATGATTAAGATACAAAATATCAATCATAATCAAATATATAATAAAAAAGGATAGGATTAAAAAATCAAAATTATCAAATTTATGATTAACAAATTAAGTTTACCAAAATATTCTAAATGCTTAAAAAAAATACTCTTAAATTACAAAAAAATTTACTTTAATTAGAGCAACTAAATATTTTTTCTGTAAAAATAATATTTTATCGATTCTGTTAAATAAGGCCATTGATTTTTTTTAGTAAATTAATATTGGTTTTTATTTATTTATTTTTCAGGTTTATAAGTACTTCCTGGGATTACAGTTGAATGTGTAATTTTGAGCATCAGAAGTAATAAAAACATTATCATAATTTTACGATATAATTTTTAGCGATAAAAAAGGATTTCTAATTAAAATAAATAAAAACAACAAGAGTTATAAACATAATTTTTTATAATATGCATCTTTATGTATTTACCGTTGTTTATGTTTCAACTTTTATGTTTTTACTAGTTCTAATTAAAAATAATTTCATATTATATTAAATATATAATAATTCTACTATATATTTTCCATAGAAATTTATTTTATCAGGTTTCCTTTTACATGAGGATATTAATGTAGAAAAAGTCTTCAAGATGCTTTTACATAAAGCAGAAATTGCTAAATTTCTATGACAGTCGTCCCTCTTTAATAGTTACTTGATTTTAACGACTCTCTCTGCTTTACTGTTACGTAATTATAAAAGGACAAGTAAGAAAAAGCGTTTATTTAAGTTTTCAAATTGTTTAATTATAGAGTTTTAAGAATTCATAAAATAGTATATACACTGAAGTGACAAAAGTCATGGGATACCTCTTAATATCGTGTCGGCCCTCCTTTCGCCCGGCGAAGTGCAGCAACTCGTTGTGACATGGATTCAACAAGTCGTTGGAAGTCTTCTGCAGGAATATTGAGCCATGCTGTCTCGATAGACGTCCATAATTGTGAAAGCGTTGATGGGGCAGGATTTTGGGCACGAACAGACCTCTCGATGATGTCCCATAAATGATCGATGGGATTCATGTCGGGCGATCTAGGTGGCCAGATCATTCGTTGGAATTGTCCAGAATGTTCTTCAAACCAATCGCGAACAGTTGTAGCCCGGTGACATGGCGCATTGTCATCCATAAAAATCCCATCGTTGTTTGGGTACATGAAGTCCATGAATGGCTGCAAGTGATCTCCAAGTAGCTGAACATAAGCATTTCCAGTCAATGTTCGGTCCAGTCGCACCAGAGGACCAAGTCCATGCCATGAAAAAACAGCCCACACCATTACGGAGCCACCACCAGCTTGAACAGTGCTTTACTGACAGTTTGGGTCCATGGCTTCGTGGGGTCTGCGCCACACTCGAACCCTACCATCAGCTCTTACCAACTGAAATCGTGACTCATCGGACCAGGCCACGGTTTTCCATTCATCTAGGGACCAACCGATATGCTCACGTGCCCACGAGAGTGGCTGCAAGCGATGTCGTTCTGTCAGTAAAGGCACTCGAGTCGGCCTTCTGCTGGAATAGCCCAAAAAAGCCAAATTTCTCCGCACAGTTCTAACAGACAAGTCCCTTGTACGTCCCACATTGATTTCTGCGGTTATTTGACGCAGTGTTGCTTGTCTGTTAGAATTTACGACTCTTTGCAGACGTCGCTGGTCTCGGTCGTTAAATGCAGGCGGTCGACCACTGCGCTGTCCATGGTGGGATGTTATGCCTGAAATTTCATACTCTCGGCACACTCTTGACACAGTGGATCTGGGAATGTTGAATTCCCTAACGATTTCCGAAATGGCATGACCCATGTGTCTAGCTCCAACTAACATTCCGCGTTCAAAGTCTGTTAATTCCCGTCGTGCGGTCATCATCACGTCAAAACCTCTTCACATGAATAACTTGAACAGAAATGAAAGCTCTGCGAAAGCACTGCGCATTTATATCTGTTCTACGTGATGCTACTACCATCTGAAAATTTGCATATTGCTATCCCATGACTTTTGTCACTTCACTGTATATTGATTAGAGGGATTTTTTTAAATTTTTCATCATCTTCTCATCATTGCATATTTGATAGGAAGCATAAATAATATAGAAAATGCAATTTATCCAGTAAAGATCCATGATGAATTCCCACGAAAAGTTATACCTTGAAATCAAAGTTGATAGATACTCCTTTCAAGGACGGCTTAATCCTTGCTTTAGACTTTGGACTCCACGTTTGTTTTCGCCCGTTAGACTTTGGAACTGATAATGGGAGAGGGAGAAAAGAGAGCAGTGTGCAGGGTCGAGTAAAGAGTTCCAGGCAGTACGGAGGGTACAACTGTCGAGAGAAGAGTTCTAGGCAATATAGAAGGTACAATGAAAGAACTGGTTTCGTGGATTATTATGATTTTGTAAATACTCGATATATAATTGTGTTTTGTGTATTATGTGCTACAATTGTGCAGTGTTGTCTTAAATTTTAAATAAATATGGCAACTAAACAACAAGTAATTATTTTAAGAAATATTTTAGTTTGTATCTAACTCAAATCCACAACCATATTAGGCCCTAACTTTTACTATAGATTAAAATAAAAATAGTACAAAATTCCATATATTTGCATAATAATAAGATTTTTACGAACTTTATATACAATTTATTGACTTTATCACGGTGTTTCTATCAATCCTTTATCGTAAAATGAACCCTTAATATTTTACAAATTCTAACATTCTCTGTAACATTTTCGATAGATTTTTGCCGATAAATCACCTCAGAATCCCCTCCCAATTGTCAATCGAAAGGATCTAACTTTTGTAAGGAAACGAATATGCCTCAGGTCCATGAACAATTTAATCTCAAACATCTGCTGAAAGCATTATTTTGAAAGAAAAAAAAGAACTTAACAAATACAAATAAATGAAAAGAATTATGGTCTCGTTTAAAGAGAAGTTGTGTTTGAACAACACGAACATTATTTCGTCAAACACATCATTATTTGTCCACAATTCTGAACTCGAAATAGACTTATTTTCTTTTATGTATGACAGAAGAGGTAAGTCCCGTTTAACTATTTCTCGTGGGTTCGGAACCTAAAACGACTAACAATGGCAGAGAAGATTGAGTCCTTCATTCAAACTCTAAAGGAAACATTATTGAATGGGAGGACAGCTTCGGGAACAAAATTGATTCATCTTGGAAAAACATGAAAACTTTCTTCTTCTTTCTGGGAACGCTCCAAATATGATTTGCTTTGTGCTAGTTTATTTTGTATTTCACTTTTATTTGCTGGTAAGTAATCATTCTTTTTAATGCGATTTTATTAAAAAAACATAAGGCAATGAGTGTTTATATTATGAAGTTTAATTCTAGACAATAAAGAATTTCTGTACAAGAAAACAATAAAGAATTTCTGTACAAGAGTTCTTAAGCAATCGAACCATTTGCATGTATACGTGAATCTTTACAATCCGAGATTCGACTAGTGGCTCAGTTATAATTTCAATTTACTATGTTGAAAGATGAGTAGATTAGGTGTTAGTTGAAAAAATTCTAGCATTAAATCCTTAATTCAGCATTGTAGAACTTTAATAAATTGTCTCTTATAGTATGATAAGTAAATACTGTAAAAACTGTACTGTTAAGGTTTGTTTTGTCGCTCTACGATCATTTCTTGCACACTTTGGGCTAATTAGACCCGAACATACAGATTAACATATATTCCAAACCACTAACTAACGTCCATGCCAGGATTGGAACCTGAAGCCTGTTATACCATAGGTCAGACTGCTAGCACATTTGATCATCAGGCCGCACACTGGGAAGTAGAAAAATGTAAGAAAAGAAATTGAATTCAAATTTTAACAGATAAAAATAATTTTTAAAAAGTTAAATAATTAGCAAAACAAATAATTATCATTATTAATATACGTCAAGGTCGGATGGCCAATTGACTAAAACTCTGGCACTCAGTACCACAGGGTTATCACAAGAAAAGTAAAATCCTTATAGATTTTGGCTAATAGGTTATTTAAAATTCTTCATAAATTTCAGTTCCACAGGAAAACTAAAACTATTTGTGAATTGCATTTCCTATCCATTATAAACCTTACAAAAATTCATATATATTTTGCTTTTAGGATAAAGTTATTAAATTGATTTTCTAATTCGACCAGAATTATTGCATGAGATATTATTTAACTCACACCTATGGCGACCTTTATAGACAAAACAATGCGCTGAATTTAATAAAGACGAGTTATGCAATGTTCAAAATTATAAGAAATTTAGTATAAATGTGTCGAATTGGGCCATTTTTGAAATACTGCTAAAAGTTTTGGTTAAACTGCATTTTACCGAATTACTATAAATAAACCAACAAATAAAAGGACAAAAGTTTGAAAAAGGTATAATTTGAAAATTACGACTACCGGAAGACAATTTTTTTAAATATGTTTAAATCCTTTTATGTGAGAAAGAAAAAGTACTACTTATTAAATAATTATATATATATATATATATATATATATATATATATATATTATATATATATATATATATATATATATATATATATATATATGTATATATATATCTATACACAAGCATTATGATTTCCTAAAAGTGCATTTGCATCAAAGATAAATTAAAATAAAGTTTAAGAAAGAAGAAAAAAGTTTAAAAGCAGTATAAAAAAAAACCAAAAAAAGATTTAAATAACAATAGCAACACCAAAATCTCAGAATTCAATCCCCCTGCTGCCAATCTTGGCTATTTAAATGAAAACTTTACTCCAACATTTCACCTTTTCTCACATAACCGCTCCGTACGTAGCGATTTAAAAAAAAAGGAAAAAATCTGATTTCGCTAGTACCGTGAGATTATTTGCTACATTATTTGCTGAAAATATTCAATTTTCAATGATTATTTAATGTTTAAGCAAAAAAAAAGAAAGATAGTTAAAATTAAATGTAATACGTATAGATACGTTTTATACTTATGCCGTATTAAAACCGCTTCTCTACTATTTTTTAATTCAGTGGAATAAAAATATAATTTACAACACATGAACCAGACAGAAAATCACCAAATTAATGAACTTTATAGAAGAAATTGAACATTTAATCATTCCAAGACACCATTACCCCTGAAGTACAAATTGAAGTCTCTGCACTCATTCTATTATTCTCAACAATGAATTTAATTCTTCAGAGAATGAGGAATTTATATCCCACGCCGTACTTTTTTTCTACACTTTTATCACCATTATTTATAACCCTCCTGCGTTGTATACTTCTTGTTTCATTTATGTTTATGTGAGTTACATAGTATTATGATACTTAATATTATGTTAGTTATTATAGTGTGTTTTCTTTTGTGTACCATAATTCATTGTAGTCAGGCATTTCTGTATATATATATCTGTATATTCTGTATATTCTGTATATTATATTAGTGTAATATTTTATTATTATTATTATTATTATTCCACCCTCAGCTTTTTAGCTGGCAATAGGATACATGGCCCTTGGTGTAGTGGTGAGGTGTGTGATATCAAAATTCAAAATTTTCTTTCTGTTTAGTAGTTTGCAACGTGATAGAAAGAAACAATTAATTGTTTATAAAATTTTCATATTGTTTGTAGGAGTTTATCTAAAAGCAATATTTAAAAATATTTTGTTGACTCAGAAAAATAAAACCGCATGTCTTGCTTTTTTTTCAATAGTTATATACAACGCTCTACAGTTCACATTTTGTAAAATAGATGCTGTAACCATGCTTCCGCCTACGCTCCGGAAAGAGCACTACCCTGTGGCGTTCAGGAGAAAAGGTCAGTTGACCTACAGACCAGAAGACGAAATATATTTCGCGCACCCTGTGCATAGCAGTGTTTCGGATTTTCCGATTAGAAGTGGAGCCCTTCCACCTGTACTCACACCACTACAATCTATGGTGTGGTGTGCTTACGGATCCTATGTTCGGGCACCAGATTGCAGAGTGCAGGTTGGGTATCAGATTGTAACTGGCTGTGGTTGGGTTGAGATACTTGAGGCACATATCTGAGAATTCACAGCTTTAATTACACGCGCACAAACACCACACAATACAATTAAGGACATACAGTATTTAATACATTTAAAGGCGGTATTTAATGCATTAAAGACAGATATACATTGGTGGAAGGATTCCACTTCTAAGCCGAAAACCCAAAACACTGCTGCGCGCAGGCTGCACGAAATGTACTTCCTCTCCAGGTGAGAGTCGGTCGGCCAACTGACCATTTCTCCTGAACGAAACAGACTGGCGCTCTTGCTAGTGCATAGGAGGAAGCATTGTTGCATTGCAAATATTTTAACAGAAATATGTTTTAGAATAAATAATTCTATAACATAACACAGCATTCTTACATAATGAGTATTTTATATTATGGAAGGCATTAATTAAATGAAAAATATATAAAGTGAGATTTTTCACAAGATGTTTAGAAATATTTCTCTAAAATTCAGCAAAGAATCAATAAAAAAATTTATCTATAAAAAAACTTAGATCCAGCAATTTTTTAATTTGTCTTATTTATTCGTCCCCCCAAAAAAGTTTCGCACACATGCATTGAAGAACTTCCATTTAAAAATGTGCGTACAAATCTCTTTTTTTTCCTACCCCACAAAATTTGGAACAAAGAATTGAGAAATATTTGCTTAACTTTTTTTTTATGTGTAAAGGAAAAATATAGTTACTTACTAATATATGCTGGGTGTATATATCTATCTATACATAGCTTGATGCCTTCCTAAAAAAACATCAAGAAAACTTTCTCAAAGATAGACTATAATAAAGTTAAAAAAAAAAAAAAAAAAAAGGTTTGAAAACAAAAAAAGACATTCAAAAAAGAAGATTTAAATAACAATAACAACAAAAGCTCAAATTCAAATCCCACTGTTGCCACTCTTGGCTATTTAAATGAAAACTTTCCGCCAACATTCCACCTTTTCTCACATACAACTCCGTTACGTTCCGATTTAAAAAAAAAGGGAAAAATCTGAAATTCGCTAGTAGAGGATTGAACCGGTAGATTATTTGCTACAGTTAAATATTCTCGAGGATTCTTTAGTGTCTAAAATGACTTAAAGGAAGTAATTCGAGAATTCAATGTAAGGGTAATTTTAAATTTAAAGATTGAGCTCTTAGTGTGTAAACATTAGTTAGAAGTCGATGTGTTTTCTAACGTTTTGAACTACATCTAAATGTTACAATAAACATAAGGTTTTGAAATAATTATTTACATTTATAACGTTATTTTATTATTTTTTTTTCAGATTATTTATATTTTAAATATAAAATAAATTAGTTAATTGAATATTATTTATGACAATCTCACAAGTTGATTAGTATACATAATTGAAAAAAAGTTATATATCATTATATATATATTCGTTGAATATAAGCAGGTATTATAAAATTACTCCAAACAGTTTTTGATTTCACAAGCATAAAATTTATTTCATGGTGACGTTTATTGTTAGATTTAGTTAGATGTCACCAAGACCTTCCATATAACACCATAACGCATCTGGGACTCAAGATATAACATTGAAAACTGAAAACGACGCCGCATTCTATGCCAAAACAATGCCTTCCTCTACACAATAATATATTTAGATTTTAAAAATTATGTATAGTTTTGAAGTTATTAATATTTAAACTGGGCGTGAAAACATTATGTTCCAATTCCTGAACTGGTTAGCCATTCAAACCAATTTTATTATTGTTTTCACATCAAAAACAATCATAATTCAACCTTTAATTAGAACTTCGAAAACAATTTTTAAAGGCAAGCATAATTTCGTTAACTACCAAATAACTGATTTATCAATCTTTCGATTTTAGTTATGTTTGGTAACTAAACATCTTTTAGCAGCACCACTTCCCCATTCGATAACGGATGACTCCATTTCAAAGTTCAAAATCTGCAGAATCTGCTATCGACATTTTTATCGCTAAAATCGATTGTCAGCAATAAGGCGCCATGAAAACTTTACTCGACATCGTTTCTGATGGGGTATAATTTTTTTCTCTTTCTTTCGTGTAATAACTTTATTTCTCGGACACAATCGAGCGTTAAAAATGGATTTTGTGGGCCACTCACTGGGCAGCATTTAATACAACATGAGAAGAAAGTGTATGGCCACTGTTTAATAAATCTTACAATTAAAAATTCGGTTGCTTATAGTTTCGTAAAAATCATTGAAGCATGATGACAAGAGCTTATTTAGTACTTGATTAGTTCAATGGATAATTTTTTAAAAATAATGATCAGGTTTATTTTGTCAAGGCCAGGTTTATGTTGTATTTTTTTTTTTTTGTTAATTGATGTAAACACGTTAAGACCAGCATTATTGAGAAGCGTGGATATGTTGTTGTCTTCGGGGCATGTGATGTTCTGTAATCTGAAGAAATTTGTCTTTTTAGATAATAATATTTGTCATTTTAGAAACTAAAATATTTTGATCAAAAAAAGAAAATCCTCTATTTTTTTCCATTTTCAGCAAAATTTATAGAGTTGGCATGACAAAATTTATAGAGTTGGCATGATAAAAAAAAAATGAAATAGTATGTTCAAACATAAAATTATCGGATGATATTGCTGAGAGATAAGATCGGGGTGCAAACTCAATTTTGTCAAATAATTTTCTTCTTTATCAAATAATTTTTTTCTTTTATCAAGTAACATCTTTCAAACTTCATCAGTAGGCCAGGATTATATTAAACAATAATTTTATGCATAATATTATTTAATTATGAACACAAAACAAAATTAAAATGTAAATCAGAAATCTTTATAGTTAGCTCATTATTACGTATATCTAGATATTTCGTTCATATCTCTATATTATCTTGTCCTAGTTTGAAAACTGTTGGGCTGGTAGGGCTGACAACCCTACCTCGTAAATAGAAAACATCTTCTGGCTCGAAATCTGCCAGTAGACAGACGGCCTTGGCCCACCGTGGGACTGTTGGTGCCAATGAAGAAAAATAAATTTGAAAACTGAGCACTTGTAGTTCAAAATCATTACAAATGATTTTGAAAACAAATTAAAGACGATTATCCATAAAATATAGATGATATCTAAATTTATGATATTATTTGCTTTTTAGAAAACGATTTTCCACACAATTAGAAAAATAACTAAAACAAAAGAATATGACTCTTCAAATATAATGTTAAAACAAACAAGTTCCCCAAAGGTCAAGCACATAATAAACTTATTGTTGTGGCAAGGCCTATATATCAGGTTGGGGAAAAAGAAATCCATTATTTTTTCGATAGATGGCTGTAGTGATCGATATCACGTAAAGTATCAATTAAACAAGTTCAGATTTATGCTCGTTAGAAAGGTGGCACTTCGTACTAAAATAATTCTTTTTCTGTTTTTTGTTTGGTCCATTCAGTTGGGAGTTACAGGGTGTTAAAAATGGAAGTGAACAAAGAGAAAATTCGGTACATTTTACAGTTTTTCTTTGACAAAGGCGAAAATGCAAGCCATGCGGCTAAAATTGTGAATGGTGTTTATGGTTCCGATACTGTAACAGCCAATTATGTGCAATTTTGGTTTCGTAGATTCCGTTCAGGAATTTTTGATGTTAAAAACGCACCTCGCACAGGTAGGCCGGTCGTAGAAAATGTCGATAAAATCGGAGAAATGATCGAAGTTGACCGGCATGTTAGCAGTCGTAACATCGCCCAGGAGCTAAAAATCGACCATAAAACAGTTTTAAACCATTTACACAAAGCTGGATTCAAAAAGAAGCTCGATGTTTGGGTGCCACACCAATTAACAGAAAAAAACATGATGGATCGAATTTCCATCTGCGAAGCCTTGGCCAAACGGAATGAGATAGACCCATTTCTTAAACGGATGGTGACTGGAGATGATAAATGGATCACATACGATAACCCTGTGCGAAAACGATCGTGGTCAAAGAGCGCTGAAGCACCTCAAACGGTGGCCAAACCAGGACTAATGGCCAGGAAGGTTCTGTTATGCATTTGGTGGGACTGGAAGGGGATTATTTATTATGAGTTGCTTCCATATGGCTAAACGCTAAATTCTGATCTCTACTGTCAACAACTGGACCGTTTGAAGATAGCGATTGACCAGAAACAGCCAGAATTGGCCAACAGGAGAGGTGTCGTGTTCCACCAGGACAACGCTAGACCACACACATCTACAGTGACTCGCCAGAAACTTCGGGAGCTTGGTTGGGAAGTTTTAATGCATCCGCTATACAGTCCGGACTTGGCACCAAGCGATTATCATCTTTTTCTTGCATTGCAAAATTTCTTTAATGATAAAAAATTGGCATCTAGGGAGAATTGTGAAAATCGACTACTAGAGTTTTTTGCAAATAGAGACCAGGACTTCTATGAGAGAGGCATTATGAAGTTACCTTTAAAATGGCAACAAATCATACAACAAAACGGTGCATATTTGACCCAAATCGGACAATCCGAAGCATGTTAAATAAAGTCCTGAAGTTCATATAAAAATAATGGATTTCTTTTTCCCCAACCTAATATTTGAAAGAAGCAAAATAAGCCCTAGTGATATATTCTTTAGTAACTAATAAACAAAGAGACGAATCTTAACTCCATTAATGCAGTTTTTAAAATATTGTTATCATAAAACATAAAAATCATGGTACATAAATATTTAATGAACTATATTTGACTATGTTGGATTTTCCCCTCTTCAATTTTCAAACACGAACAAAAATTCACGATTTTTTCACACTGAACTTTTAGTACGACATTTAACTAATTCAATATTAGTAAAAATTTTAGAAAGCAACAAAATTAAAAATTAAACTAAAGATAGTTCAGCTTAATTTTTTAAGTGAAATAATTTTTTGGCATAATATATTGCTTAAAGCTTTCTCTGTTACGAAATGAAGAATTTAAGAATATATCAAATAATTAAAAAGACATTATCCAAACCGTTTTCGAATAAATTGTGAATGTTAATGGGCGAAATAAATCACGCTAATTAAGATACTTTACATTAAGTTTTGAACTTAATGTCTGTTTTATGAAAAGAGATTTTTTTCAGGTTTAATCAATTTATCGTTCTTAATTTAATTATTGTCCAGTTTTCTGTGAAGTTTGCCTGATTTACGGATGTCTGAAAATTATTCCTCTCATTAAGTAACCAATTGAGTTTCTTTTTTCTGCAGAAATGAAAAGTTATTATCATAATTATGCTTTAAATTTTTAATTAAAGCACAAAAATTAAATGGCATACATTATTTAATAAAGTACGGGATTATACACTGAAGTGACAAAAGTCATGGGATACCTCTTAATATCGTGTCGGCCCTCCTTTCGCCCGGCGAAGTGCAGCAACTCGACGTGGCATGGACTCAACAAGTCGTTGGAAGTCTTCTGCAGGAATATTGAGCCATGCTGTCTCGATAGACGTCCATAATTGTGAAAGCGTTGATGGTGCAGGATTTTGGGGTCTGCGCCACACTCAAACCCTACCATCAGCTCTTACCAACTGAACTCGTGACTCATCGGACCAGGCCACGGTTTTCCATTCATCTAGGGACCAACCGATATCCTCACGTGCCCACGAGAGTCGCTGCAAGCGATGTCGTTCTGTCAGTAAAGGCACTCGAATCGGTGTTCTGCTGGAATAGCCCAAGAAAGCGAAATTTCTCCGCACAGTTCTAACAGACAAGTCCCTTGTACGTCCCACATTGATTTCTGTGGTTATTTGACGCAGTGTTGCTTGTCTGTTAGAAATTACGACTCTTTGCAGACGTCGCCCATCTCGGTCGTTAAGTGCAGGCGGCCGACCACTGCGCTGTCCATGGTGGGATGTTATGCCTGAAATTTCATACTCTCGGCACACTCTTGACACAGTGGATCTGGGAATATTGAATTCCCTAACGATTTCCGAAATGGCATGACCCATGCGTCTAGCTCCAACTAACATTCCGCGTTCAAAGTCTGTTAATTCCCGTCGTGCGGTCATCATCACGTCAAAACCTCTTCACATGAATAACTTGAACAGAAATGAAAGCTCTGCGAAAGTACTGCGCATTTATACCTGTTCTACACGATGCTACTGCCATCTGAAAATTTGCATATTGCTATCCCATGACTTTTGTCACTTCAGTGTATAATGATAAAAATCTTGAAGCCATTAGGTTTTGAAAATATGAAGATTTATATTCTATATTTAAACTGTTAATAAAACCATAATCTGTAAATATTAACCTGCGTCTGTTGCTCATTGCGCATATTGTACTGGTTTACAAGCAAAAAATCATATATTATTTGTGTTAGTATCTCACAAAATGACATATGTTCATATTTTAATCAAAAATTTCAGTTTTGGATCTAGTAAAAACTGCGCAGTTGTCACTATTTATAAAAATTTTGTCGGTGTTTTGAATACTGCAATTAATATTTAAGTGGAGAGATTCAATTGGTAAAATTCCAAATCGCTAGATAGAATATAGATAATAGATCCATCGCAGAAGCTGCCTTTCGCCTGGAGAACTGGACATGATTGTCTTGCTTAAACATCTGCACAACATTGGTATATATAAGAGTCCTCTATGTAACCAGAACTCTGAGATGGACGAAGATCATTTGCTAAGTTGTTCTTCATTGAGTGAAGAAAACTTCTGCGCCAGGTATTGGCTCGTTAGGGAATTGATGCAATTGGCATCCAGCGACTAATTTTCTTCTATCTTCATGTAATCACAGTTTTGATGTGACTATTATTGTTGTTGTTATGAATTACTGTTTTGTTCTGTTTTGCTGTTTTGGATTTCATCTTTATGTTCCAATCTCATGCATCTGGAATGCATTAGAGAAAATGATGTAAAATCAAATGTTTTTGTAATAAAAACGTACAATTAATATTTATTGCAATTGAATATTGAATATTTCCGTGTTATCTCAAAAACGCTGTTTTAAGTATTTTTATTTTCCCGTTATTTTATTGCCAAATTTGGAAATTATTACTATAAAAATTTCCTGATAATAATCTATGGATTATACACAATGCCTCAAATTTACGGGGTGTGGATTATAGGCCGCTGTGTACAATCTATGGAAATACTTTTCCGGGAAGGTTCATAAAAATTCAATGCCATAAAACTGCCACATTAAAATTTTTTTTACCAACACATTTTGACTAAACATTGCGTGACGGAAAAATAAACAATTTTATTTTAGGACTTTTACAAAACACGTTGACATTCTGCATCTTCCGATAAATTTTGTATTTTTGGAAAATTTTACTATTTTATTAAGCAAAAAATTGAGAGTTTGGCAAAAAAACAGCCCTATCAGTTTACAATAATTCTTTTTCAGAAAATAATTTCCCATAGACATTCTAGACAAACATCTATAACATCTAAATCATTATATGAAAGATTAATACAAATTTTTAATATTCACATTGCCTACTGTTAATGTAGCCTTTCACTATTTATTGTAATCGACAATGAACTAATAGAATAATAATAGAGAACAGTGATATAATAATAATTATAATTTAATTAAAATTAACAAGTAATTCTCGCATATTAGAAAGTATCACACGATGCTTACAGAAGCAAATTAATTCCATTGCCAAGCCATGCAATTTTTAATGTTTAGATTTCAAACTGTCAATGTAGTCTTTCACTTATTTCACTTACTTATCACTTTCTTTGTTGTAATCGACTATGCTTTATCCAACTGAAGTTAAAGAGAAATTATCGAGTAGTACAAAGTAGAACACGATGCTTACAGAAGCAAGAAACAAGCAAACCAATACCAAACTATTAAAAACTGCCAACAAATGGTAAATTTAAAAGTACACATCGTTGTAAAAGAGAAATAAAATTAAGGAGAGTGAGAAAAGATCTATGAAATATTAAAGTAAGAATTTACAAAAGGTTGTAAAAACAAGATTCTTATTAACAGGAAAACAGAAATTAACATCTGACTTTTTGTAGAGTTCGTTCTTCCTTGAATTTTTTTTTTTAATTTAAAGCCTGGAACAGCTAAAAGAACACCATCGATAGTTTGTAATCCCCCTACTTTGTAGTTTCAAAAATCAATGTAATATGTCTTAAATCATTTTAAATAGGAGTTGAAATTGCAGTGTCCAGTCATAAACTGAGTGATTCCGAAATCGGTAAAAACTATGTGCACGAAGCCTTTGGGAAACAGAGGGAAATTACTTTCTCGTAATGGAGACATCAAATGATTTTTTGTACAATTTATTTCCTCGATTATTATTTTTTTTTTTTTTTTTGTCTTTTAAATTTTTTATAATAAAGATTTCATCATCATCATTGGCACAAAGGCCCCAAGGTGGGCCAAGACCGTCTGCTCGCTGGCAGATTTCAAGAGACAGTGGCAGTTTTCTTTTTACAGGGTAAGGTTGTCAGTCTTATGCCCAACACACTATAATGATATTAGACCGGGACCTACGGTTTAAAGTGGATTCCGAACCACTACACACATTTATTGCACCGTCAGAATGGCGTTCGAACCCGAAACCTGTGGCATCGAGCACTAGAGCGCTAGTCACTCAGCCATTAGGCCCCATAATAAAATTTTGGTATATTAAAAGTAATTTTACTATTATGTTCGCTGCTTTCTTTCGTAAAAAAATGAACTTTATTTGACGAAAATTCCTATAATACAGTAATTTCATTTGGAATAAAAAAAATTAGATATACTCCGTGTATTTATATTTATATTAAAAATCCTTAAATCATAACTTGGAAAAAACTTTAAATATTATTTTTATCTCTTATTCAATTATCGTTAAGTTTTTGTTATTTAAAGCGACATTTGAATAAGATCCAAATAAGACCAAAAAAGTTATTTATTTGTTTCACTTCACTGTATGTGAAAAGTTTTAAATAAAATGTAACAAAAGCGAATATGATGACCTAACTAAATAATGATTAATGGACATCTTTAAATAAATGCACATCACCACACGAAAAAAAATCTATAACCTATTAATAGTCCATCAACAGCTCAAGACCATTCACATCCATATCAACCTTCTGACTCCGAACCCATCCCATCCCGAAACAATTATCCGAACTTCAGACGGCATCCCCCATTCTTTCCCCTGCCATTCCAAGTGAGCAACAGGGATTTCCACGATTTCTCCGCTCATCTTCTGCCCGTCGCAAATCAATGTCTTCCTCGGGGCCACATCACATGTCGAACCAAGCGTCTCCGTGTGCACCCACGTTTTGTTAATATTCCCCGCACCGCAGGGCGACCTGAGTGGGAATTCGATTACTCGACTGGCTTTTCCTAATAAATTTACAGATTAAACGGTTCGGAAGACGAATCTGTATGGACATTGCTCTGGCTGTGTTCCCTTCATGGCGTGTGCACACCAAACATTCGGTTGGGTGCAGACAGTGATGAATTTGTGTCTGTAGGTAAAATGATTCTGCGGGTCATTGCGCTCACGATGCTTTATAGAAATTAATGTCGGATTGACGTCCCCCATTTTCTAATTCCACTGCATCATCATTAAACATCGCATTCTGAGTAATCATACTAACATTCCTCTCAAATTAGCATAATTGCATATTTAGTATATATACATACATATATCTAATATATATAATTATATATATATTGCTTTATCTAAATTTCATTAGTCTACTATTTCTTTCTTGATGCTGTAATGTCATTTTCCACCAGTGTATCATAGCACGATATACAGAATTATTTGTTCCTACTATTTAGGCATTGCATTACTTTCCAATTTATAACTTTAATTTAATTATATATCATTTTAGTAAAATTAAGAAAAATCAGCTTGAAATGTGCACAAAACACCGCAGAGTGGCAAACAAAAGTTCGATAAAATCTTATTTTTATTATCTTCTTTCATAAAAATTGAATTGCTTTGTTCGTCATTGCTATGCTCTCCTAAAAGAATCACTAAAAAAACTAAATGGGAGAAAAACTATACTTGAAAGGAAGCTATTGTTTATTTTTTCCTTTAAATACCCCTTGCTTCAAAATATGATATTTTAAGTGTATATAGAATCTTTTGTTATGAGTTATTTATAATTTTTTTGCATAAATTATCATATCTGGATGAAAAAGACTGAAATATAAAACTACTTAATGAAGTATTCCTCTCAATGAAATAAAATATTAATCTTTCAAGTGGGATTTGAGATCAAATTATAAAGATGATTAGGTATTCCGTTCTTAATGGAGATTATATATATATCTATACACTGAAGTGACAAAAGTCATGGGATAGCAATATGCAAATTTTCAGATGGCAGTAGCATCGCGTAGAACAGGTATAAATGCGCAGTGCTTTCGCAGAGCTTTCATTTCTGTTCAAGTTATTCATGTGAAGAGGTTTTGACGTGATGATGACCGCACGACGGGAATTAACAGATTTTGAACGCGGAATGTTAGTTGGAGCTAGACGCATGGGTCATGCAATTTCGGAAATCGTTAGGGAATTCAACATTCCCAGATCCACTGTGTCAAGAGTGTGCCGAGAGTATGAAATTTCAGGCATAACATCCCACCATGGACAGCACAGTGGTCGACCGCCTGCACTTAACGACCGAGACCGGCGACGTCTGCAAAGAGTCGTAAATTCTAACAGACAAGCAACACTGCGTCAAATAACCGCAGAAATCAATGTGGGACGTACAAGGGACTTGCCTGTTAGAACTGTGTGGTGAAATTTGGCTTTCTTGGGCTATTCCAGCAGAAGACCGACTCGAGTGCCTTTACTGACAGAACGTCATCGCTTGCAGCTACTCTTGTGGGCACGTCAGCATATCGGTTGGTCCCTAGATGAATGGAAAACCGGGGCCTGGTCCGATGAGTCACGATTTCAGTTGGTAAGAGCTGATGGCTGATTGTAGGGTTCGAGTGTGGCGCAGACCCCACGAAGCCATGGACCCAAACTGTCAGCAAGGCACTGTTCAAGCTGGTGGTGGCTCCGTAATGGTGTGGGCCGTTTTTTCATGGCATGGACTTGGTCCTCGGGTGCGACTGGACCGAACATTGACTGGAAATACTTATGTTCAGCTACTTGGAGATCACTTGCAGCCATTCATGGACTTCATGTACCCAAACAACGATGGGATTTTTATGGATGACAATGCGCCATGTCACCGGGCCACAACTGTTCGCCATTGGTTTGAAGAACATTCTGGACAATTCGAACGAATGATCTGGCCACCTAGATCGCCCGACATGAATCCCATCGAGCATTTATGGGACATCATCGAGAGGTCTGTTCGTGCCCAAAATCATGCACCATCAACGCTTTCTACAATTATGGACGTCTATCGAGACAGCATAGCTCAATATTCCTGCAGAAGACTTCCAACGACTTGTTGAGTCCATGCCACGTCGAGTTGCTGCACTTCGCCGGGCGAAAGGAGGGCCGACACGATAGTAAGTGGTATCCCATGACTTTTGTCACTTCAGTGTATTTATATATATATATATATAATATTACATTGCGTGAATTTCATTATTTTAAACTAATTTCTTCTTCGTGTAGCGTTGCCTGATGACCAATTGGCTGGTGCTCTGGTCTTTGGTACCACAGGCTTCAGGTTTGATTCCTGGTGGGGGCATGGATGTTTGTTAGTGGTTCGAAATTCGTCTTAAACTGTAGATCCCTTTCTAATTAGCCTAAAATGTGCAAAAACTGACCGTAGAGCGACAAACTAAACGAATTCTTCGTGTTGTGATTTCATTTACCACCAGTGCATCATTGTAGGATTTACAAAATTGTTTATTCTAATTCCTTATACATTACACTATTTTCTAATTTATAATTTTATTTTAATCCTATACCATTTTAATACAATTTATTTACCTTTGATACATTTTATGTAATATATAGGTCTTACAAACTAAATTACTTAAATTTTTATGTTACTTATTTCATTTTATAATCATTTCATGAAAAAATTTTTGTTTGTTTCTTCAATTTTCTTTAAATTAGTGCGACGCAAATTTGTAGAAGTTATTTTAAAGTCTGATGAAACCTTATTATTTATTACCTCCATTCATAATAATCGAATTTCTTAGTTGGTCATTACTATGCTTTGTTAAAAGAATCGCTAAACAAAAAAAATGGTAAAAAAACTGTACCTGAATAAAAGTTTATGATTATTTTTTTCTTTTAAATGTACTTTGCTTCATAATATGATTTTTTGAGTTTGGATAGACTCTTTTGTCATGAGTTATTTGTAATTTTTTGTATAAATTATCATATCTAGATTAAAAAGACAGAAATATAGAACAACATAATGAAACATTCGACTAAATGAAATTAAATACTAATCTTTTTTTGTTAGTGGGGTTTGAGCTCAAATTATAAAGGTGATTATATATTCCATTCATAATAGAAATTGAAGACAAGCATTTGCAAAACTTGGGCAGAAGATTATCTAAATAAATCTAACGCCTAATTGATAAACAAAATTTTCCCTTTACTATTGTCCATGGAAACATTCTAAATAAAAAATGTGGCAATGTTCAGTCCAGTAAACAGCGGCTAAAATCCTTTTTTTCAAACAGAAAAGCAGGATTTTTTTTTCTGGGAAGAATTACAGGGAGAAATTTCTCCGGCAGCCGAAGAACAAAGAATTCGCAATCGGTCGGTAATCTCCCTTTATTTATTGTTGCCGTGGAAAAAGGCGGCTAAGAGTGCGGTTGCAGTTTAGCGGCGATAGCTGGAAGAATAAATATTTGAAAGAGTGCTCTTTTCTTATGGATGCATCAGTGGGAAAGAGGAGCAAATTATTCCAAGAGTGTGTCACTTCCGGTTTCTGGAAGCATTTAGAACGGAACACTTTCTTTCTCTGTCTCTTTTCACCCACTTACTTTTATTTTGGAAATTGCGAAGGGAAGTAAAAAGTTTTCTGTTGATGTTTCCGAAAGATATTTGGCTTTCTTTTTTTTTCTGTCATTTAAAGGCATGTACAGAAATACTGTATTTTAATGATACATTATAATTCTTTCAAGTGTATATTGTTTTATTTAAAGTTTTCAATTTCTTTATTAAAAAGAAATTGGTGAGATTTGAAATTCGTAATAATAATAATTGGAAATTTTAAAGAAACTTTAAGAAAATCTGTTTATACTAAACTAAAAACTAAAGAAACTAAAAAAACTGAAGAAAGTCTGCGCAACTTAATAAAAGAATCATCAATCAGCCGAATAATATTAATCAAATAGTTATTACAAATATCAACTTATCATTAAAAAGTAACTGATCATTTAACACATTTTTCAAACTTTAGGCAGTGTTTGTTATCGTGATCTTTTAAATATTTATTAAAATGTTACTTTATAAATTCTACTCGTACACGGGCATTAATTAAAAACTGTACTGTAAAATTTGCAAAATTGATCACTTTAAGTGAAATAATCATCTTTTTAATTTAATAACGTTCATTCCTGAAATAATCATAAATTATTCGTACTGTAATGGAATTAACTTATTGTAACTTATCTGAGTTGCAGCCAGATACTAGCACCACGTATGGCTGGTTCATGCCCGTTTGTAGAGTGCAGGTTGGGTAAATCGATTATAAGTGGGTATGGTTATATTGAAATACTTGAGGCATAGGTTGTAAAACTCACAGTTTTATTTACACAAGCACATACCACACACACATACAATATTTAAAACATTTAAAGACAGATTATTATAGATTCGCGGAAGGACTCCCCTTCTAAGCCAAAAGCCCGATACTAAGATGTACGCGCGGATGCGTGAAATATTACTTCCTCGCCAGTTCAGAGTGTGTAGGCCATCTTATACGCAGAGTTGCGTTAAATATATTTCCTCTCGGAATGAGAGATTACAAACTGAATATTTCTCAGCATTAATACTATTCATCATTTGCCCAGTATTTCTTCTCAATTGAGAGTTTCGAGGCCTACAGACCATTTCTCTTGAACGCCACGCGTGACGCCTTTGTGCGTAGGAGGAAGAACGTTTACAAGCATAAATGATAAAGAAATTTTAATTTATATTTTAAAATAACAATAATACAAAATTTCTTATATGCATGAAAATAAGATTTGTGCAAATTTAATATACAATTTATTAGCTTTGTCACTATGATGTTTGGTCATGAATCCGAGTTTAATTTTAGTAATTTTTTGGAGATCCTTCACCCCCAAAACGTCTCCCAATTGTCAATCGAAAACATCAAACATTTTTAAGAAAACAAATATGTGTCAGGACCACAAAAAATTTAATCTCAAACATCTGTTAAAAGCATCATTTTGAAAAGAAAAAAAAATAACTTAACAAATAGCAATAAATGAAAAGAATTATGGTTCCTTTTAAAGAGAAATTGTGCTTGAATAACACGAACATTATTTCGTCAAACACATCATTATTTGTCCACAATTCTGAACTCGAAATAGACTTGTTTTCTTTTATGTATGAAAGAAGAGGTAAGTCCCGTTTAACTATTTCTCGTGGGTTCGGAACCTAAACCGACTAACAATGGCAGAGAAGATTGAGTCCTTCGTTCAAAATCTAAAGGAAACATTGTTGAATAGGAGGACAGCTTCGGAGACAAAATTGATTCATCTTGGAAAAACATGAGAACTTTCTTCTTTCCGGGAAAGTTCCAAATATGATTTGCTTCGTATATTCTAGTTTATTTTCTATTTCACTTTTATTTGCTGGTCAGTAATCATTCTTTGTAATGCGATTTTATTTTAAGAACTCAAAGAACTGAGTGTTTATACTAAGGAGTTTAATTCTAGAATATGGAAACAATAAAGAATATTTGTGAAAGATCTCTTAAGCAATCGAACCATTTTCATGCATACGTGAGTCTTTATAACCCGAGATTCGACTAGTTGCTCAGTTAAAATTTCAATTTATTGCATTGAAAAATGAGTTGGTTAGGTGTTTGTTATCAGAATCTCTCGCATTAAGTGGAACAGCATTCTAGAAGTTTTATAAATTGTCTCTTATAGTATGATACGCAAATACTCGAAAGTCCACATTGGGGAGGAGATAAATGTAGCAAAAACTCGTTTGTGTATGAAAAACATTTTGTGGAGAAAATAAACAAATTTAGACAGGCAAAAATAATTTTTTAAAAGGTTAAATAATTATCATTCCTAATTTGCTACTTTAGTTTGTTGCTCCGCGGTCATTTTCCGCACGGTTTAGGCTAGTTAGACCGGGACTTACAGTTTAATGTGGATACAGAACCACAAACAAACATCCATGCGACCGCTAGGATTCGAATTTGAAGTCTGCTGTACCAAAGGCCAGAGCGCTAGCCAATTGATCATCAGTCCACTAATATATCTTAGGGCCTAATAGCCGAGTGACCAGCTCTTTGGTGCTCAGTACCACAGAGTTACAGTCCCGGCAGTGCCACGGATGTTTGTAAAGGTTCGGGAATTCACATTAAACCTTAGATCCTGGAATAATACAACAGTAGAACTTTAGATGTAGAACTGACAACACTACCCCATAAAAAAGAAAATGCTACGTTTCGAAATTTACCGGTAGGCAGACTGCCATGGCCCACCGTAGGGATATTGCGCCATTGAAAAATATGTTAGATTTATTTGTCTTTCCTTTTAAGATGCAAGGAAAATCATGCAATATTTTTTTTTTGAAGCAATGATAAGAAATAACTTTTCGATTTTCTTGATTCAGAACACTTTAAAATGAGATGCGTTTTAATGAGAATTATATTTTGATATAATAATCATATTTACTGGAATGTACGAGTTATATTTAAAACTAAATTTTTTCCTGCAAAGAACAGCTAAAGAAGGTACAATCCTTACAGATTTGGATGATAGGTTATTTAAAATCCTCCATGAATTTCAGTTTCACAGGAAAACAAAAACTAGTTGAGAATTGTTACACAGTCTTTTTTAAATCTTAATAAAATTTGTAGATTTTGCTTTTAGGACAAAATCCTTAAAAAATATTTTCTAATTCAACCGGAATTATTGCATTTTGATGTAATTTAACCCAAACCTATGACGACCGTTTTAGACAAAGCAATAAATTAAAATTCGAAACTAAAAGAAGCATATATGTTAGTATAAATGTATCAAATTGGTCAATTTTTGAAATACTGCTAAAAGTATTGGTTAAACTGCTTTTTAAACCACCTGATACAAGTAAAAAAGCTAATAAAAGGACAACAGTTTGTATGCATAATTTGGGAAATTACCATTATTAAAAAACAAAAGTATGTTTTTTTAATATGTGTTGTTCAAACAAAAGAATGTTAAATTAAATGCAATGCATATAGTATTCATATCCTCATGCCATCTTAAAACCCTTTCTCAACTTCCTTTTTTAAGTAAAATGCATTTTACAACTCGTGGACCATATGGAAAATTACCAAATTAATGAAGTTTATACAAGAAAATGAACATTTAATCATCCTAAGAAACCTTTACCTCTCAAATACAAAAATGAACTCTCCGCGCCCATTCCATTATTCTCAACAAAGGTATTTCATTCTTCATGAAGAATTTCGTATCCCACGCCAAGCCATACTTTTTCACAGTTTTATCACCATTATTTATAACATTCTGCATTGTATACTTCTCGTTTCATTTATGTTTACGAGTATGTTAGTTACATAGTATTATGATACTTTCTATTATGTTAGTTACTATAGTGTGTTTTCTTTTCTGTACCATAAATCATTGTACTCATACACTTCTGTAATTGCAAGGTTCTTTTTTTATTTTTATTATCATTATATTTCCACCTTCACCTTTTTATCTGGTAAGAGTTACATAGCTCTGGATGTAATGGTAAGTTATGTGATATCAAATTTTCTTTCACTTTAACAGTTTGAAACATGATAGAAAAAAAGAATTTATTAATTATTAAATTTGCCTATTGTTTGAAAGAATTTATGCAAAAGTAATCTATCAAAATATTTTGTTGACTCAGAAAAATAAAATCGAATGTCCTCCTTTCTTTTCAATAGTTATACTATACAGCGTTTTGCAAATCACATGTTCTAAAATAAACGCTGCATCTATGTTTCCTCCTACGCATTGACAAGAGCGCCACCCTGTGGACTTCAATGAAAATAGTCAGTCAGACTACAGAGTTCCAAGCAGAGAGAATGTATATATCGCGCACCTTGTGCGTAGCCGAGTTTCGAATTTTTGGCTTCGAAGTGGACACCTTCTACCAATACCCACACCACCACAATCTATTAGAGTGGTGTGTTGTGAGTACAGGTCACATGTTCGTGCACCAGATAGTAGTGAGCAGGATGGGTAGCCAAATTGTAACAGGGGATGGTTGGGTTGAGATACTTGAGGTACAGGTTTAAGCTTTATTGGCACACGCACAAACACCACAGACATACAATTAGAGACATACAATATTTAACGAATTTAAAGACAGATAATTATAGATTCGTGGAAGGAATCCACTTCTAAGCCGAAAACCAAAAAATCTGCTGCGCTCAGGATGAGCGAAATATATTTTATATCTTGCTGAAAGTCTGTAGACCAACTGACCATTTCTCCTGAACGCCACAGGGGACGCTTTTTCCAGTGAGTAGAAGGAAACATGACTACATCACAAATATTTTAACAGAAATTTGTTTTAGAATAAATAGTTCTGTAACCTAACACAGCATCCTTACATTATGCCAAAGGTGTTTTATATTATGACAAGGCATAATTTAAATGAAATATATAAAAGGTGACGTTGTCACAAGATGATTCGAGAATTTCAGTAAAATTTTCATAAAAAAATTGATCTATGAAAAAAAATCCTAGAAACAGCAACTTTTTAATGCATCTTATTTTTTTCTCCACACACACAAAAAAAAAATGCACACACATACATTGAAGAATTTCCATTTTAAAATGTGTATACAAATCTCTTTTTTTTTCTCCCCCACAAACTTTGGAACAAAGAAATAAGAAACATTTGCTTAACTTCCTTTTTTTATGTGTAAAGAAAAAAAAAAGCTACGTACTAATATATATTCTATGTATATATCTATGCATAGCATGATGCTTTCCTAAAAGTTCAACTTTTTCAAAGATAAGTTAAAATAAAGTTAAAAGTTAAAGAAAAAAGAAGATAAAGTTTTAAAAGCAGTAAAAAAAGACATTCAAAAAGAAGATTTAAATAACAATAACAACAAAAGGCTTCAGAATTCAATCTCACTGTTGCCACTCTTGGCTATTTAAATGAAAACTTTCCGCCAACATTCCGCCTTTTCTCACATAACAACTCCGATACGTGCCGATTTAAAAAAAAGGGGGGAAATCTGAAATTCGCTAGTAGAGGATTGAACCGTGAGATTATTTGCTACAGTTAAATATTTTCAAGGATACTTTAGTGTCTAAAATGGCTTAAAGGAACTAATTCGAGAATTCAATGCAACGAAAACTTTAAATTTAACGATTGAGTTCTAAATGTGTAAACATTGGTTAGAAGTTGACGCGTTTTCTAATGTTTTGAATTATATATAAATGTTACAATAAACATAAGATTTTGAAATAACTATTTACATTGATACTTTTTTTTATTAATTTTGTTTTCTGATTAGTTTTATTGCAAATATGAAAGAAATTAATTTATTGACTATTATTTATGAAAGTTGATTATTAAATACAATTGAAGAAAATTATAAATCCTTGGAAATAACATTCACATTAATTGCAACAGTTTTATGAATACTCTATATTTATCTTTTATTTAATATGCAATTTCAAATTCATTTTAAAAGAATTATTCAATAAAGATTCACATCTCAAAAGTCTTTAAATTCCAAAAACTCAAAATTAAATTTTTATTGTAGTATGATTGTGAAAGAGACGCAAAATTAACTTAATTGAAATTCATATAGAAATTTATTTTTTAAACGTAGTTTATTGATTAATTGAACAAAAAAAAAATGTTTTAAATGTTTTAAACTTTTATATATTTTTTTCATCTAAAAATAGAAAGAAAAAACATTTAAAGACAGATGCATTGTTATATTTTTGTTTAGTTTTTAAATTTTGTTTTAAAATTCACTTTTTTATATCTCAATGTTACATATACAGTGATTCATGGCATATAGATGATAACGTGAATAACATGATTCTTGGTATCTAGATGATAAAGTGAATAACGTGATTCATGCTATCTAGATAAGGATGATAATGTGAATAACGTGATTTATTGGATCTAGATGATAACATGAACGCTGTGATTCATGGTATCTATATCACTCACAAGAAAACTAAGATTCGATTTTCGTGGTCACTACATTGAAAAGACTCATTGGTGATAATAAAAGATAATAAGATTGTAATTGATTAGAGTTTTTAGTTTTCTCCAATATTTCCCTTATGAATTAAAAGATGAGGAAAGTAAAAATATTGTACACAATTTTAATGGAAAGCAAACTATGGAATTACAGGAACACGTTGAATCTTAATATAGATAAAAAAAATACTGCAAGGTACTAAATATATGGAGAAACCACTAAAGTGGAAAGAAATATGTAAATACAATATCAATGATAAGGAAATATGGCATGGTATACAGATATTATAAAAACGTGGATTCTGTGTATATAAAATAACAAAATGCTATTGCTTAAACTCTCCATAATTAACTTAGAGTACAGTATTTAATATTTCAAAAGTTATAGTTTGTTGGGATAACAACCATTGTTCATTTTCTTCTATAAAATTCATTAAATTGATCATTTTTCATTAGGCTTATGAATTGTGAATTATAGTTCTGTTCAGATGAATATAAAATTGTTTACGGAGTGCGTTTGCAGTATATCGTATGTAGGATGGTCACTCATGTAAAAAGTCTCTATAAACTCATTTCTCCTCAATAACTCTCCATCATTATCTCAGAGAACAGCATTGCCCCACTAAAGTGGTATAGTTTTTCAATTCCTTCAATTAGCTCACTCTCTCCCTATATATATCTTGTTCAAATTTTTAATCGTTAATAAAATACATTTTATTCATCAACTCAAGTTCAAATGCGTTTTTTTTAACTTGTAGTGGATGACACTTGAAGTTAACACAGTTTTTTCAAATATTAATTCATTAATTATATTTAATTATTAAATTTACTTTTTTTAGATTTAAGTTGCATATATCTACCAATAGATGGCGCCAGATAAACTTAAAAAATGGATGAAAATTATTTATAAAAGACTTTCTGCAATAGAGTAACAAAAAAGTAGGAATTGACTTTTAAAAAGGTTTTTTTTTATATATATATTATATGTTTATCAGTAAATGAACATGCTTAAACAGTTTGAGGGCCATTTGCAGATAATGCCAAATGGAATAAGCAAAAAATTAATTAAAAATACGAAAAAATATTTTTTCAAGTTATAATTGTGTTAAATAGTGTCTGCCATATGATATTTTTCAAACTAAATGGTTATGTATGTTCAGAATGCTTATATCCATAAGGTAATGTTTCAGTCCTAACTTATGGTGTTGACTTCCTAAAATAAGTGTTGGCTTTCTCCCATTGTTTCCAAATGGAAATTTATTCCACACCATCACACAATAGTAATATATCGTGGTTAAAGCCTAATTCTCTGGCTTGAGTTTTTACTAAACCTACTGAGAAAATCGCCATCCGTTTGGAACAAGTCCAATTCAGAGTAGTATTCTTTTTTATTATAAATAATAAGCAATTTTCCCTTTTTTTCCTTAGCGTTGAGATTTATTTTATGGCAAAACACCTAATAATGAAAACTAATAGATAAGGTTGACAATGAATTGTAATCAGCTTGTTAAAACAAAAGATATATTGGAAAATAAACAAATTTTTTCATAAATGTTATTCTCATTATTTTATTATAATAATATTTTCATTATATGCATTTTTTTTCTAATAAATCTGATTCATTAATATTTAGTTATTTTACATTAGTATTTAGTTATTGTTGTTAGTTATTTTTGTTATTATTTATGGTAATCTGCAATTGAACCAAATGTCACAACAGCATGAGTTTCCAAATCCTTAGCTAAATATTTCAATTTATATTACATAATTTATGTCCATTTTTGTTTAAGTTATTATTTAAATTTTTAATATGTAAGTTTGTTTTTTTCCTTTTGGGTTTTGCAGCAGCCTGGTGGATATCACATTTGAATTCAAAATTGGAGTATTTCGGTTCGATACCCGGCAAGTATAGCCTAATCGAAAGCTCACATTACTATACCTGGAATACATCTGTAGGACGTGTAATCCTTCCATGAGCTAGAGGTTTAGTTTGGTATGTCGCTCTACGATCATTTGTTTTGCACACTTTGGGCTAATTAGATCGGCACGTACACTTGCCATGCAGGGAACTCGAAGCCGAAACCTGTGGCCCCATTAGCACTGTTAACACCGAGCGCCAGAGTGCTAGTCAATCAGCCATCAAGCCGAAATTAAATTAGTAGGCTAGAATATTTCTTCATTATCGACCAAGCACTGGGTCCAAACTTCATATTGAAATTTGCAACTTCTCTTCAACTTCAAAAACTTTTCGAGTTTTCACCAGGGATAAGCAAGTTAAATTAGTCTTCTTCTTCATTGGCACAACATCCCCATGGTGCGCCAAGGAAATCTAATCAATGGCAGATTTCGAGACAGTAGATGTTTTCTTTTTACGAGGTAGGGTTTCAGCCCTACGTCAAACATTCTATAGTCTTATTAGATCGGGAAGTACGGTTTATTCGAATCACTAACAAACATCCCTGGCATCGCTGGGATTCGACCCTGAAACTTGTGATACCAAAGCTTCACCAATTGGCCATCAGGCCACCCATGGGCTAGAGGAGAAAGGAAGAAGGATAAGAATCTTCCAACCCTATCTTATCCAGATACCACCAATTAGAATGTTCTTTGCAAATTATAGTTGGACTCAAAGTCACAAAATGTCTCTAGGTCCACGGACATTCAATAACATATCAAATTTATATGGATAATTAGCTGTAATTATTTTTAAATACCAGACACTTTAGATTCAATTTATTGATTGCTGTAACGTAAATCCGAACAGTTATTGGCCCACAAAATGAGTATAGAGAAGAGATTTACGTAATAATAACATCTGTGTAAATTTACACTCAAGAGCCAAAACATTATGACCACCTTACAATGACGAGTTGGCTCACCTTTGTCGCGCAACACAGCTTCAACCCGCCTTGGCATGGATTAATACCAGTTAAATACCACTTCCACCTGATCACGTGCCTTCCACGTCATCCAGGCGAGTTCATTGCAAAATGTAGGGGTGGTCATAATGTTTTGGCTCTTGAGTGTATATATTATTCAAGGAATTGTTCTTCAATGTCTGCAAATTTGGAGACATTTGGAGATATTGAGTTATTTTAGCTTGAGAATCTTCACTTTTAGACCTGATAAATGGGGGAGCAAAGTAAAAAATAGAGAAAGCGGTCGAAAGCAGTTTTTCTAGTTATAAAGACAAAAGAAAAATTTTAAAAACTGCTTAAAAATTGCAGCGTCAAATACAATTTACACATCTTTCTATGTTTGTATTTTAATGTAAAAAATTGCAAAACTACTCTATAGGAAAGACTTATTCTGCAAAAGACTAACATAAGCAGCATGAACAACTAACTATGTAATGGGAAAAGACTCCTTGACTACAAGAATGCATTCGAACTCGGCTTCGTTACAAGTGAATCGCTAGAAATCATGGCAAAAGAAAAAATTTCAAATCTTGGCGAAAGGCCTTCACAAAGAACTTCAATTTCGAACTGCGATCGTAAATTGAAGGCACAATGGGTGAAGGGATGTAAAAAGGCATTCTTAGGGGCGGTCTATCACGGAGGCAGAAGTAAGAAGGAAAAAAAAAGACATGCCTTCGAAGAAACTGTTTTTCACTCCCTTAGTTATTTTATGGTAAAAACAGCTATAAACTTTAGATTGTATGTTGAACGCGCTGTTTCTTTGCACAAATAAAAATCGAAAAGTTTAAAGCATTTCTTTTGTTGGGCAATTTCAGTTCATAAACCTGTTGTATACAGGCGATGGTGTTTTTTTGTGTGTATTAAACATAATAAGGTGTTTTACTTGTAAAAAACGACGATAATAATTATGGATTATAAGTCAGAATATAGAGAATCAATATCAATATCTAGAGAACTATAACCATAAATGAAAATTATTGTATCTTATTTAAATTCAAAAATTTTTAATTACCTTTTTTTGGTTCGTACCTCAGAAAAACAAATAGATAAAGTCTCCCATTTAGAAAAATTTCCAGGAAATTTAAAAATTTTGTTAACTTTTTCACATGAAATAAAATATTCAATATTTATCGTTACATGACAATACTATTGATAATATCAATAACTATTTTATAGACGAATATGAAATACTTTACCTCAAATTAAAAATATTCTAATATGCTAATATTTCAAAAAATAATATGCTTCAAAAAATTAATTCATTAAATTAATATGCTTCGAAATGTACGATCCGAATTAATATGCTTTTATTCATAAAATTAATATGCTTTAAACATAAATAAAATATAGAATTATATTTAATAATGGAAAAATTGTTGATAGGAGCATAAATTTTCTGTTACAAAATGATGGTTGCTATGCTAAAATGTTTCACTACGATTGTGCCAAACATTTTTTATAAAATTCCAATAAATAAAAGCCAAATAATAATAACACAATAAATAAAAGTTTTAACGATTAATAATATCAGTATTTTTTATTATGATTAAGTCAGGAAAATATTAACATAAATATAGTTCCGATATTTGTTTTAAAAAAAATTGTCAAACTTTGAATGAGACACAAATATAAGATTCTCAACATTGCATATGAATATTAATGAGAGTTTTTTTTCTATCTGTGCGTGACACACTGAAACATCGGAATTTAGTTGTTCCTTCATTTACCATCTGCCTCATTTACAAGTTTAAATCTCAATTTTCTCTCCTTTCTAACACTGCAGTCGATCCATTAAATGAATGTTCTCTAAATGAAAAATAAAATAATAATGACAATTAAAAGAAACTCAAAACAAAATGATAATTCTTTACGAGTCCGGTCACAGTAAACTGCATGTGCTTTTTCTATTCGAGCTGAATGGAGTAACCACGCTAATTACTAGTAATAATTCCCTATGATGTGAGAAAATCAAAACACGAATTTCAGACACGGACTGTTCCAGACACGTAAATGCATTCTGCATGTCATTTGCATTTTAAATTTCAACTTATGAATGAGAACAATGCGGCTGATGAATAAGGTTGCGAACTGTAAATTTGTGTCCTAAAAAGTGCTTTGGTTGCGATCTATATTTCCTCATGGGGTTCGTCCAAAATTGTTGTGATGCAATATGGATGCAGTTTTCTCTCTTTTCTTATGTTGCTCCTTAGGTAACTTTTAATCTACTAAACATTTATTAGAATGGGGTACGATTACATTTTAAAAACCTTGAAAAGTATTCGAAAGCAAAATTACAGTATTACCTATTACTTTGAAAAACATAGAAAGTAGACATAGTTTTCAAGAGAAAGAGCAATGTTGCCATCTGGGCGAATTATATAGTGAGTATCACTAGCATGACACTCAGGAGAAAATGTCACTTTACTATAAATAAGGCATTTTATGAAATATTAATAATTTTCTAACTGTAAAATGCCAAAGATACGAGTTGAGTAATATTCAATAGAAAATATTCAAATAGCAAAGAATGCCATGTTTGCACCTTAATTCAGAAAGTATTCTTTGAAACATAATGAATGACGAATCTTACGATTTGTCCTTTTGAAATCGCCCCTCACATTTTATGAAAAGATTCGACTTAATCATCAGTAGCTGTGGTTTCTATGATGTCTTGTACCGGCAATTGGTTACTTTACATGTCTGCAACTAGATAGTTGTTTGATTTCATGTGATTGTCCAATCAATCAAAGAGGCTGACGCACAATAATTTATCAATAAATAGAATACTATCGTCAGTATTTTCAAATACTGGACGCTTTAGATTGTTTAGGAAGAATTAAATTTAGAAGCCAACATAAAATTTTCTGAGAAAACTCAGTTATGTGGAAATAGAGAATAATAAAATTCACAAATAGTGTGCTATTGAGATTCGTCTTTGATTAAAATCTCTAATAAACAAGTAATATAAAAAAAAATGTAAAGTTAATTCCTATTTTTTTTTTCACTCTATTGCAGAAAGTCCTTTATAAATAATTTTCATCCATTTGTTTAAGTTTATCTGGCGTCATCTATTGGTAGATACATGCAACCTAAATCTAAAAAAAAATAAAATTAATTAATTTAAATTTAATTAATGAATTAATACTTGTAGAACTGTATTAACATCAAGTACCATCCACTGCAAGTTCAAAAAATATATATATTTGAACTTTAGTGGACGAATAAAAAAGTATTTTATTAACGATTGAAAATTTGAACAAGATATATATATGGAGAGTGTGAGCTAATAGAAGGAATTGAAAAAAAATCACTCGATTTCCATTGATCATCGAAGTGTTTTCCATAAAAAGAGAGAAGTTGATGGTTATGTTTAAAATCCCTGCTAGAATATTTTAGCAAATATTATCGCGACAGATTACAGTTACGAAAATAATTATTTAAACAAGAAATATGTTGATATTTTTGTTGAATCACTATAAAAATATTTTAGCAAATATTATCACAATAGATACAATTTCCAAAATAATTATTTAATTTCATACGTAACAATATTCATCTAATTTTTCAAAATGGCTTCTAAACTTTGAAATATCTATAATTTCTACAAGTATTAACTAAGTAGTGCTGCCAATTTTATGTAAAATTTCTAAATATCTCCTCCCTTTTATAAAGAAAAATTATTCATATGATTATTGTAAAACAAGTATGTTTAAATCATTTCAAATAAAACAATTCCGACATTCTGAAAAAGCAAGTTACTTCAAAAAGATATTTAAATTTTTATCCAAAATCTTGTTATATGCACAAATTTAAAACAAGTGATTAGTCTATATTTAGATTGGAGTTTAAAAAGTACTTAATATTTTCTTTTTTTAAGGAAAGTTTGAAAATTAATGATAAGTATGTTTAACAAAATGAAGAAATATTTTATCAAAATCTGCTTATAATTAGCTTTATCAATCACTTTTAACTGAGGTAAACAAAAAAAATTAAATTTTAGATTATTTTCATGCAAATTAAAGAACTGTTTCAAAATGTGTGTTCAGCTAACATCTTTCCATATGTATTTCGAATTCTTTATAACAAGTAGAATAAAATAAAAAGAAATAAATTTTTAGGATCTAAATTTCTATTTTAAAAAATAGTTTCTAAAATACTCAAAAAATAATGTGAGCGAGATTAACACGAAGATCGTATAAACTAGCATTTATTCCAACGATTTATTAGACCCGTTCAAAGTAAATGAGTAAACAAAATAAAAGTTCTTCCTAGTTTAAATCTGTCAAAAGAAAGTTTTACTGCATAAATAATTGGTTTTATTCTTAACTTGTTCCTGAAAATATCTTAAAGTGAATATATTAATTGCCTAAACACTGATGTAAAATAATACACCGGTTGAAAATCTGTTATTTTAATTAAAAGCAATTAGTTTAAAGATGACATATTTTATAAAGTTTATTATATTATAAAACTATTTTATTTTAAACGTAGAATGGTATAAATTCATTATTAAATTGTTCTACATGGCCTGTTAATACAAAAACCTTATTATTTTAATTAAAATAATTTATCTATATATATAAACTTTATATGTAAGCTTATCTTAATTTATCATGAGAGGCCCGGAATGTTTTCGACTGGTTTATTTTTATTTTTATCATTAAACACGAATTTAAAAAAAATATAAATATATTGTATTTATTTTTCTTATCTCCAAACTTCAGCCCCGTACCTAGGGCTATGAAGGCAGCTAAAAGTTAGAAAGGGGAGAAAAGGACATCGGTGGGCCTCTTGTATACGATGAACAACTCACCGACGGGTTAAAGAGAGGACAGTGCCTCCCGGGAGGACTTTTAGGGGTAACTACCCTGCATTTGCATGTAGTATGGAATAAAACCCGGAAGATTCTCACAGCAGTCCGATTATCGATGCGAGCACATTGTCACTCACCATCGAATCTCCTTGTGGACACAACGATGCATCCAGAGGATTCGAACTTATCACACCTGCACACTAGCTGCACACATTGACAATGGGCCACGAGTCAGATGCTATTGTAAACTAACAATTTCAAGGTGGAAACAATGGACCGCAAATCCTATACCAAGCTTCAAAAACTTTTGAAACACAGCACGCGATATCTAATCAAAAGCTTCTTTGCCTATGCTGTTAATTGGTGCAATAAACCCTTCAGGGTTTTAAGAAAGAGGTAGAGTGCAAAGCTGTAAGATGCCACACTTGATTGTTGATATATGAGTTCAAATGGAACATAGTATATTTAATAGAGAGCTTCCACGTAGGGTAACTTGGATAACGCTGGTTATGTTACATATCCTGTCTTCTAGTAGAAAATCTTAGATTAGATACCCGTCATTCGAAAATACTAGTTATAATTTTAAAAAATAAATTTATATATTTTTGTTGTTGTAGATAATATATTTAAAGTAATTCCAGTTCACTTCGTGAAAATACAAGTTCTATTTCTATAATTATTTGATTCATAAAAGCCAGCTATTTATAGAATAACTTTCCAATATGAACTTGTTAGCCAAACTAGCTCTTACAGATACACTTGTTTAAAATGGTTTAACTACGGAAAGATAATTATAGATTCGGACATACCTTTCAAATGAGTTCCTAAAGGCTCCTAGAAGTATTCTCTCTGCTACAAAGTGTCTCACTTTTAATTTCAATAAAATTAGAAACAGATCAGCACCGAACTATCAGAAACATTTCCAAATTTGGGAGAGTTAACTGATTCGAAACGAGGACTAATTGGCAGAAAATGAGTTTTACGCAAAATGAAAGCCGCGTGTTTAAACTTTGCAACTCGCGGAAAGCTATAGTGGGATTCGGTAGTCCAATTTAGCATGGCTGTGGCTCTATTATTAATGTCGCAGTAACAAGTCACACTGCTGAGCTAATACTCAGGTTGCGCCTATCTTTTAATTATGAAACGCTACTTCAATGAAGGTCGCTTTGAGGAGGAGTACCTGCATGTTTAAATATAGACGGTGTTGTCAATTTCATTTTAAAGTTGACATGCATTTGAATGATATGGTAAAACTAAAATTAATATATTTAATTTAGTGTATATTACTAAATGAAAATTATTGATATTTTTTTTAAATATTGATAGGGATTTTCTAAATTTTCCTTTTCAAAACAGAATCAATATTAGCCTGAGGAACACGACATAGGAATGACGCGATTACATTACGCTCCAACGAAGTAAAGAGAACAGAATGCTTTCTTTGGTAATTTTTTAAGGACACTGCAGGGAAATATTTCGCGAAAACAAATTCAACGGAGCATATTGAAATTATAAATATTCGTAGTTACTAAGTTACGCAATTAATAATTAGTTATCTAGTTACTCAGATATTTAATTATTAGTTACTTCTCTTTTGGAAAGCTAATCTGAAGGGAATCGAGCATAAGTGTTCTCTTAAACACCGTGATAAATCAACGAAACCAAACAATGTTAACAAATTTGTATTAACATATACTATAATTCGTATAATTTTTATATTTATAAATTTCTAACAATTATTTAATTTTAGAAATTAGAATATCTTGAGGGATTTAAAACGATTCGTGTATGCAGGCAATTTATGTATACCGTTGCATTGACGCTAATTTCTCACGTTATATCTGCCAGTTATTATATTTTTTTTCTTAACTTACTTGGTAGACAGCAACATCTAGACCAAGTTTTAGAGCCCTTGTGATCGCATAGAAGGAGAGAAAGGGGGTGCAGCTCTTGTTGTGATGGGGCACCCGTAGATAGAAGTCTGACTTGACACCTGGCTTACGCCTGACCAACCTCCTTGTCTATATGTTGAAGGAGGGTGATGCCTTTCTGGAAAGACTTTTTAAGGTTAACTACCCCGCATTTGCATACAGTATGGGAGAAAATCCGGAAAACTAATCTACAATTCTATCTACCCTCAATTTAAGTATTAATTTTTGAAATTATTAAATTTTATATCAAGATGAAAAAAAATTAAAGAAAATGGTTAAAGAAAATGCAGTAAATATGTAACATAAATATAATAAATTAAATTTTTTATGTAAATCAGGAAAGAGATAACCAATAATTAGAAAATTTTATACTAATATCACTTCTTCCGACATAATTTCAATAATTATTGCCATCTGCTGTATATTTTGATTTCTATTAAACAAGAAATAAAGGCTTTTTAAAAAAAAAAAACCGCCCCCTCAAGAACGTATTTCTCTGGTGGGATTTGATAGACAGCCAACTAGATGATTCCCCAAAACCCAATGCGAAAAACGCAGCTTTAAAAAAACTGTTCAGACCCACAATTTTCTTCCAAATAGGCGCATAAATCGCTCTGTTATATACTAGATAAGTTAAGGTGATCCGGATATAAAATTTCTGCTTCATAGTGTTTCTGTAACCTCTAAAAATTGTAAGAATTATCTCTTCTGAATTCAGAACCAAATCCTTGGAGATCACTTCTGATCTACCAATCCAGTCCATTGGAAAATCTTCGGAAACCCATTTAGAAGAGTGGTAGCTTCCTAAGAAGTTTTAGTGAAGTTTATTTATCTAGATGCAATAAAGTTAAATTTTACTCTAGGTAATTTTTTTATTCGTAACTAATTCAATATATTTTGTTAGAAATACGTCCGGTTTCATCATACAGATTTTTCTAAATTAAATTTTATTTTTTAAATAAATATGCATTATTTTTCAATTTGTTTACTTAATTTTAATAGTGAAATACTTGAAATATACATTAGAGAATCATAAAAATTTGACCCTATTTTCCAATGTTTCTACAATGTTTTGTAATTATTCAAATAATCTCCTGTAAATAATAAAATAAATAATACCTTGCATACAAAAATAACAACAATATGCTTTCCTAATGTTCTAGATTGTTAAAATATTTTAACATTTCCAGATTTATTTCTTTAAACTAAAATTGCAACTGTTTAAAATAAACGTTGATTTAAAAATGATTTCTTTTTTCCTTTATTGTATTCATTCATAGGAATTTTTTTTTAATAGTTTATGTGATATTAATTTTTATGTATTAAAGACAATTATTACGTTTTTCATTATGAATGATGATGTTTATTTAGTAAGTGAAACAAAGCTCATAATTCTGGGAAAAAAACTGTTTTTTGAATTGGATTTATTCCAAGATGCGAGGTGATTTTCCGTGTTTGTTTGCATACAAATTCAGGTCAGAGAATTGAGATTTAAACGGAAGAGCATTGCAATCGTATCGCTACTTAAAAGTACTTTTTCCCTTTGCAAAAATTGACAGAGGGCCAAGAGCATTTCTTTTTAGAGAGACAACAAGGTAATTTGGATTGAAAAACTACGTTTGATATCTCATAAATGAAAGTGTTAAAACGTCACAAACGGGAAATGCACGGCAATTTTCACTTCACTAAAAGTAGGTGATCTGTACGAAAAGAAATGACCTGTCACCAGATAACAATGAGAGAGACGCACAATAAATCACTATTAGGAAAAAAATGTATGCTTTATTTAAATAAGTTTTTAAAGTTTACTGTGCTTTAAAAGGAATGAATGTAAACTTTTAAAGTGTCTAGAGTGCTTAGAGCTATTTACAAAAGTTTACCTAGATTAAAATATAAAAATAGGATAAATGAGATCAGACAAATTTTTGAGAAGGTTTCTTAGCAATATATTTAATGTTAATTTGATTAAGAACATTTGATGTATTTATCTTCAGAAACCGTATATAAATTAGCCAAATAATTTGAGTGTGACATAAGACCATTAGCATTATTGACTCTTACATTGAGACATTTAAGTTTTTATGATTTTTCTTTTGTATTGGAATAAACTAAAAAATTTTGTAAGAATTAAAAATTAAAAAGCTTTTGTATACCGTTATTACATTCCTAATTAAAATACTCGTATATACAAAAATTCGCTGTTTGAATGTATCATTAATTAAGTTTCTTTTCCAAAACTGCATTTCTGACATTTTAATAAAAATGGTTACAAATGCAAAAAGAAAATACGCATTTCAAAGTAGGGGAATAAATTTCTTGCGTCCTATGCTTTGTAGTTATATATGATTATTAGTATGTCAATCTAAATATTTATGTGGTGTTATTTATTTTATTTTTAATCGATATATAGTTGATATTGTTGTAGTTTTTTTATGCAAATAACTTACAATTTCTGATTAAAATGTTTGTCTTGCATTCTGATCATGTACTTTTTTCATTGAATCTTCAAAACTTCTCTGAAAAAGGGGTAATGTCAATAACAATTCTTATTACGTTCTCTAAATTCCTTTAAGGAAAACTCGTTGAAATTTAACAAAGGTCAAATTAATGTTTCAAAAGTTATATTAAAGTTTCTGTGGTACCACTTAAAAGAGAAAAATGTGAGTTTCAAAATTTATGCCCACATTTTTGAAATTCTCTCTCCTTTTTTTTTTTTTTTAAATGCAATCAAAATACATTGTTCGAAAACCAACATATGAAACATTATTAATTGATTTATTTGAAACTAAGTGAATCAATTTTTAATTCAAATCTGGAAATATACATTTTTTCTTATTCTTGTAACTTTTTCCTGGATTTTAGGAACCCACTTAGTAGTCTACATCCTTCATAATAGGTATTATGACCTCAGTAAAGTAACGTTTTTTAAGAAAATAAATCTAGCCTGTATCAAATTCTTTATATAGTTTATATCAAATGCAATTAAAATCTCAGTAGAATATTTTTGAGTGACAATTTTTAATGTTATAAATATATATTTTTTTTCATTTGTATTAGAGCTACAATTTTGGCAGCTTTAAAATATTAAAATGAACGGAGAATCGGTTGAAGGAGAAAGATCTAAATGTTAAAAAAGATACAGATTAAAATTAACGACTTGCAAAAAAGGTTGAAAATTATACAGCCTTAACCAAATGTATAAGGCGGCTTTACAAATGCAATTATTTTAAAACAATTTTAGCATAAATAAAATTTAACAATCATGGGAGAAGAAAAAATAAACTTTTATACAGACAATTTTACCACCTTTTAGCACCTAAACATTCCATGATGAACAATCTGTTATAAATATGGCGTGGAAATAAATGTTGCTGGAGTGTCACAAATTAATACTTTTAGCATGACCAAATTGCTTGGTATTGCCATCATGTTGATATTCACCAAGGTTACTGCATAATTTAAATAACAGCAACTATGTTCTTAAAGCTCTTTTTTTTGTATTCAGCAACAACTTCGATATTTAAAAAGTAGAATTGAATAATAAAAGGATATAAAATTTGCTTTACGTACCAATAAGCAAAAATAAGATATTGCGTTGCTTAAAACGCGTGGATAAGGCAGTGTGTAGAATTAGAAAAATGTACATAAAAAAAATTTGATTAAATGGCCAACTTTATAAACAGCTGAACAATAAAATACACCGATAAAAAAAATCTAATGTTTCTGCAGAATTTTTTCAATTTCGGTTTTTTTAAACTAAAAAGAAACATGAAAATTCAACGGACACTTCCTCCCCATAAAAAGAAGGATTCAGATATCATTTCATTTAAAGTCACCGTTACAATATCCTCTCGAATTCAATTCTTTAAGATATCCCCAAAGCCTAAAGAAACCCCAAAGAATGTTTATTTAGGCATTGCAAATGCCCTCACAGGTTCAGTCCTTTCCTTGCGAGTATCAGATTTTTAAATTCTTGAATCAGCAGTGTGTGAGCAGTGTAAAAAGAGGAGGTATGTGCTTGACCGGGGAGGAAGGACCCTTATTTAAATAACCAACACGAGGGATTCAAAACCAAAGTCTTTCTGCTGTTATTATTATTATTCAAATCTGTTTCCCGCAGATCTGACTTTTTTTTTTCTTTTAAAATCCTATTTTAGTTTTATATGGTTTTTTTATTTATTTCAAGAAGATATTTTGCGTATATTTATGCCATTTTATGCCCATTTTACTTCTCACCAAACAAAAGAAATTAGGAAAATGTTTCTTTATTCTTTGTACTGAAAATTCATAAAAGGAAAAAAAATAACCACATGTCCTTTTTTTTTTTTTTTTTTTTTTTTTTTTTTTTTTTTTTTTTTTTGTCTCGAAAAAATTAAAAGGATATTTTGGATAAATTTAAGCTTGAGGAGTTTTTATGTTACAATTTACATTATAAGCACTTTTCTGAGTTTTGTGGAAGTAGTTTGGGATTCTCAGAAACAAACATTGTATAGTGGGAATTTTTACGATATATTTTTATACTGGAGATATATTTTAATAAGATAATTTCAAAATTCAGTCAAACTCCTAGTTTACTTTATTCATTCAGCGTTGAATTTTCGTGTAACAAACAAAAAAAGAAATAATTTCTAGTAAATGCTAATTTAATAGCTTACCATTCCCATGACAAATACTTAGTACTTTAAGCTTCAACTAAAATAAACCAAGCGAAACCATCTGTGTTTCATATATATATCATATCAGTGTAGTTACTTAACCTCCAGCTGCGACATCTGGGGAGTCACACAATCGAGATCAAACCAAGAAAGTCTAGGTAAAAAAAGTACAGAATCTGTAATATATAACATGGAAATGATGGTATGGTGTTTCCTGGTATTTATATAATATGATAACATGATATAACTGGTATTTATAAAACATTATGATAAAATTATATAACTGCTATTTATGTAGCACGGAAAGTCATTTTAAAATACTTTCTATGTTATATAAATTTCGACGTGATACCTAGCATACAGGTTAGGAATTTCTGTTCGATATCCTTTAGGGGATACAAACTGAATTTCCTCAGCTAGGAAACCCACCGTCACCAAACATCTATAGATCCGTGGACATTCAATAATGTATCATGAATAACATATCAAATTTATACAGATATTCAGCTGTAAATATTTTTAAATACTGGATGGACATTTTAAATTCATTTTTTTCATCGCTGCAACACCAAATCTGATAAACAGTCTGCTGCACACATGATAAATGTAAAGAATTGATTTATGTAATAATAATATCTGTATAAATTTGATATGTTTTTCGATGAAGTATTCCTCAATGTCCGCACACTTGGTGACATTGGGATTTTTTATTTTTATTTAGTTATTATTTTTAGCTGAGGAACTTTATTTGGGGATATGACACATAGGTAAACAAATAAAACCTGTTAAAAGCCTTTTTTCTCGTTAGAGACAAAAAATAAAGCACTTCAAAATCACTGGCGTCAAATACATTTTACACATTTTTCAATGTTTGAATTTTAATGTAAAAAAAATTGCGAAACAATTTTATAGGTAAGACTATTCTGCAAAAGACTAATTAGTGTAGCACGAACAACTAACTCAGTAATGGAAAAAGACTCTGTGCTTTGACTACAGGAACGTATTCGAACTCGGCTTCGTTACAAGTGAAGAGCCAGAAATCATGGTAAAAAAAAACAATTTCAAATCTTGGGGAAAAGCCTTTACAAAGAACTTCAATTTCGAACTGCGGTCGTACATTGCAGGCACAATAGGTGAAGGAATGTAAAAAAGCCTTCTTAGAGTCGGTCTATCACGGAGGCAGAAGTAAGAAGACAAAAAAAAGCCACGTCTTCGAAGAAAATATTTTACACTCCCTTAGTTATTTTATGGTAAAAACAGCTATAAAGTTCGGATTGTATGTTGAACACGCTGTTTTTTTCACAAATAAAATTCGAAAAGTTTTAAACATTTCTTTTGTTGGGCAGTTTCGGTTCGTAAACCTGTTGTATACAGGGGAAAGATGTTTTTCGATATGTATTTGATGTTTTTAATTGTAAAAAATGACAACAATAATTATGTACTATCAGTTAGAATTAAAATTGTTTTCCTCATATTTCATGTACTTCTAACTCGCCGGCCTTTTGATAAAATGCGTAACTTGTAAGCAGGAGAGCACAGATTCTAAAAAAAAAAAAAAAAAAATTACAGAAAGCCTCACATTTAGAAAAAGTTACATGAGATTTAAAAACCTTTACTAATTTTTTCATATGAAATAAAATATTTCTTATTTATAGTTACACGGCAATACTATTGATATATTTTGGGTATCAATAACTATATTGCAGACTAATATGCTAAATATTCTAATATTTCTTAAACAAATTAATAGACTTCAAAAATAAATAAAATATAGAATTAAATACAACAATGGAAAATTGCTGATGATGGACAAATTTTCTTATTGCCTAACAGTTTTTATAAAATTAATTTAAATTGTCGAAATAACACAATAAATAAACGTTTTTATCGATAAATAATATTAACCTTAGTTTACTAAGATTAAAGAAGGAAAATAGATTCATAAATAGTTCCGAAACTTCATTTTTAAAAAATTCTCAAACATTAAATGAGACACTAAAACGTCCAAAGTCAGTTGTTCATTCATTTACTATGCCCCCTCATCGTCAAGTTTATGTTTATTTATGTCAATTTATTATTTAAAATTCAATTTGCTTTCCCCACTAACACTGCAGTCGATCCATTAAGTGGATGTGCACTAAATGAAAAAGAAAATAATAATGACAATTAAAAGAAATTAAAAACAAAATGATAATTTTTAAGAGTCCAGTCACAGTAATGTGCATGTGCTTTTTCTATTCGCGCTTAACGGAGTAACAACGCTAATTACTAGTAATAATTACCTATGATGTAAGAAAAACCAAAATATGAATTTCACACATGGAATGTTTCCAGTCACATAAATATATTCTGCATGTCATTTTCAATTTAAATTTAAACTTATGAACGAGAACCATAGTGACTGGTGAAAAATGAGTTGGATTTCCAAGCGAGACGCCAGGGTTCCTTACTATAAATCTGCGTACTAAAAAATGCTTCAGTTGAGATCTATATTTCCTCATGGTGGTGTCCGTTCAAAATTGTTCTGATGGCATATGTTTCCAATGTACTTTTTTTTCTTATGGTTCTCTTTAGGTAACGTTTAATCTACTAAACATTTATTAGACTGGAGAAGGATTGCAGATTAAAAGCCTTAATAAAGCTTTCGAAAGCAAAATTACAATATTACCTATAACTTTGAAAAACACAAAGTATTTCAAGAGAAAGAGGAATGTTCCTCTCTGGTGGAATTTATACAGTAAGTATCACCAGCATGACACTCTGGAGAAAACGTCACTAAATGAGACATTTGACGAAATATTTATAATTTTCTAACTGTAATATGTCAGAGGTATGAGTTGGGTAGTATTCAATATTCAATATATAGTAATATTCAATAGATAATATTCAAATACGTAAGAGTTCCGTGTCCAGAAAGTGTTTTTTGATATACAACGAATGACGAATCTTACGATTTGTACTTTTGAAATTGCCCTTCTCCTTCCATGAAAGATAAGAATTTATCCTCTGAAGCCGTGGTTCCTACGAAGTCTTGTAGCTGCAAATGGTTCCTTTCCATGTATTTCTGAATTTCATATGATTTTGGCAACCAATCAAATAGGCTAAGGCACAATAAATTATCAGGTCAATAATAAAAGCCAATATGCTTTGGAAAAGTTAAATTTAGAAGTCAACGAGAGATTTCCTGAAAAAATCCGTTGTGTGATAAGAGAGCGAAAAATTCACAAATATTGTTCCATGTAATTCGTCTTCGATTAAAATTTCGAATAAAAAAACACACGATTGGTATCGGTCAAACGAAGTGCTTTCTGTAAAATTAAGGAGGTTGATTATTTAAATTGAAATATTGTTAAAATATTTAAGCAAATATTAACACAACAGATACAATTACCAAAATAATTATTTAAATTCATAAGTAAATTTATAAATTTTTATTGTTCTTCATTAGTCATATTGTTGTTGTATACCATGATATTTATGAAGTAATTCTTGTTTCATTTCTTGAATATTCAAGTTCTAATTCTATAATTAGTTCGTTCATAAATTGCAGATATTTATAGAGTAACTTTCCAAAATGAACTTGTCAGCCAAAATACCTCATACAAATACACTTATTTAAAATGGTTTAACTACAGAAAGATAATTATAGATCCAGGCATACTTTTCAAATGAGTTTCCTACAGGCCCCCTAAAAGTATCCTATCCGCTACAAAGGCGTCTCACTTTTAAGTTCAATAAAATTAGAAATAGATCAACGCCTAACTATGTGAAACATTTCCAAATTTCGGAGAGTTAACTGATTCAAAACGAAGACTAATTGGCAGAAAATGAGTTTTCCGCTAAATGAAGGCCGCGTGTTTAAATTTTGTAACTCGCGGAAAGCGATAGTGGGAGTCAGGAGTCCAATTCAGCATGGCTGCGGCTCTGTTATTAATGTTGCAGTAACAAGGGTGGGCTAATACTGAGGTTGCGTCTATCTTTTAATTATAAAGCGCTACTTCAATGAAGGTCGCTTTTCGGAGGAGTACCTTCATGTTTAAATATAGATCGTGTCGTCAATTTCATTTTAAAATAGACTCACATTTGATTGGTATGGTAAAACTTAAATTAATATATTTCAATTAGAGATAGTATTTGATTAAATGAAATAAATGAATTTTTATTTAAATATTTGCAAGGATTTCCCTTTGAGAGATACAACAGAATCATTGTTATCCGGGAGAAAACCAAACAGGAAGGGAGCTGCTGCCTTACTGCCCCATGAAAAAAAAGGGGAAAGCTTTCTTTGATAATTTTTTTAAGGAAATGGAAGGAAATATTTAGCGAAATCCGATTCAATTAAGCCTATTTCTATTATAAAGTGTCTTAATTATTAACTATCTAGCTATTTAGTTACTGAGTTATGAATTATCTAGTTACTTATCTTTTTGAAAGCTAATCTAAAGGGAATCAAACTGAATAATGTCTTAAAAACCATCATAAATCAACAAAACCGTGCTTAACACATATAGGTTATACGTATATACGTAGCATATATATTATACAAGTAACCTATGGTTAACACATATAGTTTTATACACTGAAGTGACAAAAGTCATGGGATAGCAATATGCAAATTTTCATTTCTGTTCAAGTTATTCATGTGAAGAGGTTTTGACGTGATGATGACCGCACGACGGGAATTAACAGACTTTGAACGCGGAATGTTAGTTGGAGCTTGACGCATGGGTCATGCCATTTCGGAAATCGTTAGGGAATTCAACATTCCCAGATCCACTGTGTCAAGAGTGTGCCGAGAGTATGAAATTTCAGGCATAACATCCCACCATGGACAGCGCAGTGGTCGACCGCCTGCACTTAACGACCGAGACCGGCGACGTCAGCAAAGATTCGTAAATTCTAACAGACAAGCAACACTGAGTCAAATAACCGCAGAAATCAATGTGGGACGTACAAGGGACTTGTCTGTTAGAACTGTGCGGAGAAATTTGGCTTTCTTGGGCTATTCCAGCAGAAGACCGACTCGAGTGCCTTTACTGACAGAACGACATCGCTTGCAGCGACTCTCGTGGGCACGTGAGCATATCGGTTGGTCCCTAGATGAATGGAAAACTGTGGCCTGGTCCGATGAGTCACGATTTCAGTTGCTAAGAGCTGATGGTAGGGATCGAGTGTGACGCAGACCCCACGAAGCCATGGACCCAAACTGTCAGCAAGGCACTGTTCAAGCTGGTGGGGGCTCCGTAATGGTGTGGGCTGTTTTTTCATGGCATGGACTTGGTTCTCTGGTGCGACTGGACCGAACATTGACTGGAAATGCTTATGTTCAGCTACTTGGAGATCACTTGCAGCCATTCATGGACTTCATGTACCCAAACAACGATGGGATTTTTATGGATGACAATGCGCTATGTCACCGGGCCACAACTGTTCGCGATTGGTTTGAAGAACATTCTGGACAATTCCAACGAATGATCTGGCCACCTAGATCGCCCGACACGAATCCCATCGAGCATTTATGGGACATCATCGAGAGGTCTGTTCGTGCCCAAAACCCTGCACCATCAACGCTTTCACAATTATGGACGTCTATCGAGACAGCATGGCTCAATATTCCTGCAGAAGACTTCCAACGACTTGTTGAGTCCATGCCACGTCGAGCTGCTGCACTTCGCCGGGCGAAAGGAGCGCCGACACGATATTAAGAGGTATCCCATGACTTTTGTCACTTCAGTGTATAATTATATATATATATATATACTTATACATATATTGCTTTATCTAAAATTCATTATTCTATTAATCCCTTCTTGATGCTGTAATTTCACTTTCCACCAGCTTATCATTGCAAGATATACAAGAGTATTTGTTCCTACTATTTATGCATTGCATTATTTTCCAATTTATAACTTTAATTTAATTATATATTATTTTTAAAAAAATTATTTACCTTTAATACATTGTATGAAATATGTAGGTCTTACAAATAAAATTACCTAATTTTTTTATGTTATTCATTTCTTTTAATAAATATTTCATGAAAAACTATTGTTTACTTCTTCCATTTTTCTCTACAGTATGGTACAAATTTTAAAAAGTTATTTTAAAGCTCGATAGTGGCCTGATGGCCAATAATCTGACGTTTGGTACCACAGGCTTAAAGTTATTATCCTGGCAATGGCATGAATGTTCGTGAGTGGTTCGGAATTCAAGCTAAAATGAAAGTCTCTGTTTAATTAATTAGCTGGAAATGTGCACAAAACATAGTAGAGCGGCACATGAAAGATTGATAAAAACTTATTCTTTATTATATTCTTTCATAAAAATTTAATTGCTTTGTTCATCATAGCTTTGTATGCTTTGTTAAAAGATCCACTAAACAAATTTAAATGGGAGAAAAACTATACTTGAACGAAAGCTATTGATTATTTTTTTTTCCTTTAAATGTCCTTTGATTCATAATATGATTTCTTTCAGTTTGAATAGAATCTTTTGTCATGAGTTATTTGTAATTTTTTGTATAAATTATAATATCTAAGTTAAAAAGACTGAAATATAAAACTATTTAATGTAACATTCCTCTGAATGAAATAAAATATTAACATTTCTCTTTTACGCGGGATTTCAGATCAAATTATAAAGATGATTATGTATTCCATTCTTAATAGAAATTGAAGACAAGTTTTTGCAAAACTTAGTGAAGAAGATTATCCATTATGCTTTAGGTTTATTTAGATAAACAAAATGTTCTCTTAACTATTGTCCATGTAAACATTCTAAATAAAAGATGTGGCAAAGTTCAGTCCAGTAAACAGCAGCTAAAAATTCTTTTTTTTTTTTCAAACAGAAAGGCATGATTTTTTTCCGGGAAAGAATTCCTGGAAAAAATTTCTCCGGCAGCTGAAGAACAAAGAATTCGCAATTGGTCGGTAATCTCCCTTTATTTATTGTTGGCGGGGAAAAAGACGGCTAAGAGTGCGGTTGCTGTTAAGCAGCGGTCTCTGGCAGAATAAATATTTGAAAGGGTTTTCTTTTCTTATGGATGTATCAGTTAGAAAGAGGAGCAAATTATTCCAAGAGTATGTCACTTCCGGTTTCTGGAAGCATTTAGAACGGAATACTTTCTTTATCTGTCTCTTTTCACCCACTTACTATTACATTGGAAATTGCGAAGGGAAGCAAAAAGTTTTCTGTTGATGTTTCAGAAAGATATTTGGCTTTCCTTTTTTTTTCTGTCATTTAGAGATATGTACAAAAATACTGTGCTTTAAAGATACATTATTATTTAATTCACTCAAGTGTATTTTGATTTATTTAATATTTTTAATTTCTTTATTAAAATAAAATTGTTGAGATTTGTAATTCGTAATAATAAAACTTGGTTATCGTAATAATCAAAATTAGTAATTTTAAATAAATTAATCTGGTTTTTTTTTAATTTAAAAATTCTCTTTCATAAAGGAATCATGATCAAATAGTTATTATACATTTTAACTTATGGTTAATAACGTCATTTAGCATATATTTCACACTTTACGGAGTGTTTGTTATCATAACCTTTTAAATGTTTTTTAAATATTCATTAAAATGTTATTTTTTAATATATTTTTCCCTTCACGGATATTAATTAAATTATGTATTGTAAAATTTGCAAAATTGATCATTTTAAGCAAAATAATCATTTTTTTAATTTAATAACGTTTATTCCAAAAATAATCATCAATTATTCGTACTGTAGTGGAGTACAGGTTGGGGACAGAGCATCACAGGTTTGTGAACCAGATTGTAGTGAGCAAGTTGGGTAATGGTGTGGTTGGGTTGAGATACTTGAGGCACAGTTTGGAGAACCCTCAACTTTAGTTACACACTCAAAATACCACACACATACAATATTCGTCCTTCCACGAATTTATAATTATCTGTATTTAAATAATACAGATAATTATAAATCCGTGAAAGGATTCCACTTCTAAGCCGAAAATTCGATACTCAGTTACTCGCAGGTTCCGCGAAATATACTTCCTCCCCTTCCTCCCGGTCTGTAGGCGAACTTTTACTTATCTGAGTTGCAGCCAGATACGAGCACCGCGTATGGCAGGCACATGCCCCAGATTGTAAAGTGCAGGATGGGCAATTCGATTATAAGTGGGTATGGTTGGGTTGAAATATTTGAGGTATAGGTTGGAAAAACTCGTAGTTTTATTTGCGCAAGCATATACAATATTTTTCACATTTAAAGATAGATTATTATAGCTTCGTGGAAGGATTCCACTTCAATGACGAAAACCCGATACTCACTAAAAAAAATATGGTTTGGAAATTCAGAAACCAACAAGATTTTTTCTTTAAAAAAAGTTGTGGTAGTTTCTCGTAGGGTAACTTGGATAACGCTGGTTATGTTACATATCTGGTCTTCTAGTGGAAAATCTCAGATTAGATACCCGTCATTCGAAAATACTAGTCACCCTTTTAACAAATAAATTTATACATTTTTTTTGTTGTTGTATAGTCATGCTGTTATTGTATACCATGACATTTACAAAGTAATTCTAATTTCATTTCGAGAATATTCAAGTCCTACTGCTATAATTAGTTCATTCATAAAGGACATATATTTATACAAAAAATACACAAAAATTAAATTATTGAATTTTTATATTGTCTTCACTAAAATATAATACAATTTGACATCGATTTTACTAAAAACTTTTTATTATTTAATAAAGAAATATATTTATACAAAGAATTATGGAAAGATAAAAATATTTTCTGATATTTGTAATACTGAATGATAAAGTATTATCATTTTTATTCACCATTGAGTTTTGTGTTTCAACTTCGATTCATTAAGATTTTAAATTTTATTAATTCATTAGACGATTCATTCCTAATCATTACATTCACCAATCTTAGTAATTTTAATTATATTATGTATTCAGTAAAGGATGTTAATATCAAAGCTCCAATGAATGACAATGTAGAAGGTAGCATTATACAGGGTTGTTTTTATTCTTGAAAAATTTTAAAGCAATATTAAAATATCTTTTCAAAAAATTTTTTTAATTACGAGTGATTAAAAGTAATAATTGCGGACAGACAATGAGATTCAATAGAATTTTATCATGCAAGTATATTTCCTACTAATTTACCACTATCGAAAATTAAGACCTTTACACAAAGAAACTTAGACCTATAAGATCCCACTTTAATTAAACTTTTCTGTAGAAGTTTCTATTAATAACTAAAATGATTGGTTGTGTTTTTTAAATGATTAGGTAATAGTAAGAAGCAAAGGTTTGAGAGCAAAGTTACTTTTCTTTATTTATTTTTAATATAAATTTTGTAGGGTTATCGAAAAGTTACTCAGCCCGTGCAAAAATTATTTGTTACAAAACTACTAAAAAGAATCAAACTACAAACAAGAACTAAACTGAAAGAGGGGTTATTCTAAAAATTAAACATGACATAACTTTGAAAGTCACATTTCATATGTATTGTATTATCTGGGCTTCATGGGCTTCATGGGCTTCATGTGTTGAAGAATGATGGCAGATTCCGAAGAAGAGATGAAGACGAAAGACAAAAATGAGATGACATGAAAAGGATTGCACTAATACTATACATGAAGACAAAAGAGGATATTATCACTAATATTGATATTTGTGTAAATATTTATAAGTAATTTAAGTTTGTAATTGTAAGCAAACGTGTTAAAATAGTTTTAATAATATTGATATTATCAACAATATTGGTATTTGAGTAAATATTTATAAGTAATTTAGTTTTGTAATTGTCAGCAAACATGTTAAAATTAGAGAGCATAAATCCCTTCCGGTATGAACTTCACGGCGTCTACAAAAAGGAAGATACAAAAGAAAAAAATTAATAAGAACATAATTTAATATTTCAAACAGATTCGTCTCCTCCTAGAGAAACTTTCATTTAGAAAATTTTTACTTAAATAAACATTAATTTGCCATGGAGTTTTAATTATGTGTGCTTTGATAATTACTTGAAACGTGTGTGGCTACTAAGACTAACGATTTGCGGATTTCAAATCCCGTGCTGTGCATTTCATTTAGATTTGCTTTCCTTTTGGAATGTAAACAGTATAATGTTACAATTTTCTGCAAATAGTGAATCTTATTCTTATGAAAGTTAATTTAAACATTCATTTAACATTATGCATTCAAGTTCCGTTGTTAAAATAAGTGATAAAATATGTTCACTAATATAAACTAAAATTTGTAAAGAATTTTAGTTTTTAATTTTAATTTTCATTTGATTTTGCAAAAAATAGAGTTTTCCAGAATTAGTTCCAGTTTTTGTTTCATTATATTACTAGAATTTCTAATTTAGATGAATAAATGTTCATCTACTCTTTCAGGGAGTTAATGAAAAGGAATTTTTAAAAAAGGAAGAAGAAATATCATCAAATGTCGTTTTCTAACAACGTGTAATTCTGAACTTCAGTGTATATTTTTGTTAGAAAATTATTAAAGTATCAAAAACTGATTGTCTAGTAATAAATTAACTATGTCTAATGTTAATTAACTAAGCCATTTATTAAAATTTATTTGTTTTTTTTATCAAAATTTCAAAATTTTTGGATGTATAACTTCAACATGTTTTAGTAATGCACAAGAAAAACAATTTTAAACTCAGATTAATTTTAATAGCATTTTAATACATATACATATTCAGTAGGCTTAGTAGTTTGTGTTAAATGATTCGTAGAAATAGGTGATTTTCACCTAGGGGAGGGAAGTGTTTCCTTAATATTTTGTTTTAAGGAAAACGTTTTTTATTTCACGAATATAATTTTTTTTTTCACAGTGGCTTTTATAGTTATATTTAGTTAGATGTCGCCAAGACCTATGAAATGATCTCTTGCTCTCTTAACAAGCATGCAACTCAAAATATAACATGGGAACTTATAGCATGGGCACCGCATTCTTCGCCAACTCCAGCCTCTCTTCACGCTACCCGCTACAATACAATGCTTCCCTCTACACAGTGATATATTTATATAATTATGTACATAATGATATAATTATAAATTAATTTCCAAATTATGCATAGTTTTGAAGTTATTAATATTTCAACTGAGCGTGAAAACACAATGTACCAATTCCGGAACTGGTTTCCCATCCAAACGATTTTATAATTGTTTTCACATCAAAAAGAAAAAAAATCATAATTCAACTTTTAATTAGAACTTCGAAAACAATTTTTAAAAGCAAGCGTAATTTCGTTAATTACCAAATAACTGATTTATCAATCTTTCGATTTTAGTTGTGTTTGGTAACTAAACATTTCCTAACAGCAATCACTTTCCCATTCGATAACGCATGACTCCATTTCAAAGTTCAAAATCCGCAGAATCTGCTATCGACATTTTTATCGCTAAAATCGATTCTCAGCAATAAGGCGCCATGAAAACTTTACTCGACATCATTTCTGATGGGGTATAATTTTTTCTCTTTCTTGTTTCTTCTGCTTTCGTGTAATAACTTTATTTCTCGGACACAATCGAGCGTTAAAAATGGATTTTATGGGCCACTCACTGGGCAGCATTTAATACAACATTGGATGAAATGTATGGCCACTGTTTAATAAATCTCACTATTAAAAATTCGGTTGTTTTAAGCTTCGTAAAAATTATTGAAGCATTATGATAAGAGGGTATTTTGAACATGATTGGTTCATTGGATAATTTTTTTTCTAAATAATGCCAGTTTTATTTTGTCAAGGACAACTTATTTTTTTGTTAATGGATGTAAACAAGTTAAGACTAGCATTATTGAGAAATGGAAACATGTTGTTGTCTTTGAGGCATGAGGTGTTCTTTAATATAAATAAATTTGTCTTTTTAGATAATAATATTTGTTTTTATTTTAGATCGAACAACTTCTCAATACTCGTTAAAAAAACAAGTTCACCAAAGATTTTTTAAACTTATATATATTTTTGGCAAAATTTATGGAGTTGGCATGATAGAAGATGAGAGGATAAAAAATGAAAGAGTATGTTCAAACATAAAATTATCGGTCGGTATTACTACTGACAGATAAGATCGGGATACAAACTCAATTTTGTCAAATAATTTTCTTCTTCATCAAATAACTTCTCTCTTTTATCAAATAACTTCTTTCAATGTATATCACTAGTCCAAGATTAAATTAAACATTAATTTTATCCTTAAACATATTTAGTTATAAACACAAATCAGAAATCTTTATAGTTAGCACATTATTACATATATCCGGCTTTTTCGTTCATTTTTTCAATATTATCTTGTCCTAGTTTGAAAACTGTTGGGCATAGGGCTGATAACCCTACCCCGTAAATAAAATAATTTTCGCATAATATCTGCCTTGAAATGTTTGCTCACCGTGGGACTGAACCAATGAAGTTAAGAAAATATTCAAAAATTAAAAAGACATTACAAAACTTTTTCAAAAAATTTACAAATGATTTTTGAAAAAATAATTAACTTTACGATTATCGATAAAAATAGTCTGTATATAAATTTATGATAATTTTTTTTTAGAAAACATTTTTCCTACAAAATTACGAAAATATTCTGAAGTTTGCATTTATGGATGTTCAAATATTACTCTTAAAGTAAACAATTGAGGTTTTTTCTTTTCTGCAGAAATTAAAAGTTGTTATCATAATTATGCTTTAAATTTTGAATTAAAACGGAAAATAAGTCCATTATTGATATGCGCTTTATGATAAAAATCTTAAAATTACTACTTTTGAAAATCTCCATTAGATTTAAATTTGATATACTTTAAACTGTTAACACAAAACCATAATACACAAATGTTAAAAGTGAACTTTTTTAATGTTTTGAAGTAATTTCGTCTTTTCATAACCAGTAAACAAGGAGAGGAATCTAAACTCCATTAATGCAGTTTTTGATATACTATTATCATGAAACATAAAAATCATAAAAAAATAATATCATGATACATCTACACATACATTTATGTATCATGATACATTTACATATACATTTATGTACCATGATACATAAATGCTTAATGCATTATATTTGTATGATGTTGGATTTCCCCTCTTCCATTTTCAAACACAACTGAACTTTTAGCAAGACATTTAACTAATTCGATATTAATAAGAATTTTAGAAAGCAGCCAAATTAAAAATGAAAACAAAGATTGTTCAGTTTAATTTTTTATATTATCGTTCTTAATTTTTTTTAAGTGAAATAATTTTTTGGCATAATATGTTACTTGAAATATGCTCTGTTACGAAATAAAGAAGTTAAGAAAATATCAAATAATTAAAAAGACATTATCCAAACCTTTTTCAAATAAATTGTGAATGTTAATGGGTGAAATAAATCAAGCTAATTAAGATACTTTACATTAAGTTTTGAACTTAATGTCTGTTTTATAAAAGAGATTTTTTTCAGGTTTAATCAATTTATCGTTCTTAATTTAATTATTGCCCAGTTTTCTGTGAAGTTTGCTTGATTTACGGATGTCTGAAAATTATTCCTCTCATTAAGTAAGCAATTGAGGTTTTTTTTTTTCTGCAGAAATGAAAAGTTATTATCATAATTATGCTTTAAATTTTTAATTAAAACCGAAAATGGAATGGCACACATTATTTAAAATTATATTACGATAAAAATCTTAAAATTACTACTTTTGAAAATCTGAAGATTTAAATTCTATATTTAAACTGTTAATAAAACCATAATCGTCAAATATTAAGCTTCGTCTTTTTTAATGTTTTGAAGTAATTTCGTCTGTTGCGCATTATACGTAATTTACTGGTTTATACATACCATAAATCATAATGTATTCTAGTATCTCCCAAATTAGTTAATATAGGGTCATATTTTTATCAAAACTTCAATTTTCTCTAATAAAGATTTTGCAGTTGTCACTATTTATAAAAACATTTGCCGTAGTTTTAAGTACTACAATTAATATTTAAGTAGAGGGTCTCGATTTGTATAATCTCCAGGCTCGCCCAGTCCCCAAATACAATCCAATGCAATCATCCCCCCTAGTGGCCTTCCGCCTGGAGGCTCGACATGATTGTCTTGCAAAACATCTGCACAGCATTGGTATATATAACAGTCCTTTGTGGAACCAGAACCCTGAGATGGACGAAGAACATTTGCTAAGTTGTTCTCCATTGAATGAAGAAAACTTATGCAGCAGATATGGGCGGGCTAGAGCCTTCATGCAATTGGCATCCAGCGATTTATTTTCTTTTATCGCTATGTAGTCACAGTTTTGATGTAATTAATGTTATTGTTATGAGTTAATGTTTTGATCTGTTTTGTATTTCATCTTTATGCTCTAATATTCTACATCTGTGATGCATAGGAGCCAATGATCTAAAATCAAGTGTTTTTGCAATAAAAAAATGATAAATATTTATTACAAATGAGCATTGAATATTTTCATTTCCTCTTAAAAACGCTATTTTAAGTAATTTTTTATTTTCCCGTTAATTTAATGCAAAATTTGGAAATTATTACTACCAAAATTTCTTACAAATAATGCTTGGATTATACACAATGCTCCCATTTAAGGGTGTGGATTATAGGCTGCTATGTACAATCTATGAAAACTTTTTTCCCCGGAAAGTTCATAAAAATTCAATGCCATAAAACTGCCACCTTAAAATCTCTTTTGCCAACACATTTTGACTAAATTTTGCGTGACGGAAAAATAAACAACTTTCTAAACACAAAGAAAAAAGATGATAGAGAGGCAGTAGGACTTTTACAAAACACGTTGGCATTCTGCATCTTAAGATAAATTTTGTATTTTTGGAAAATTTTACTATTTTACTAAGAAAAAAGATGGGAAGTTTGCTAAAAAAAAAACCAATCCTATCAGTTTACAATAATTGTTTTTCAAAAAATAATACACCCATAGGCATTCCAAACAAGCGATAAAATCATCTTATGAAAGATTAATAATGCAAATTTTTTTATGTTCAGATTGCCATCGGTCAATGTACCCTTTCAGTTTTTTTTTTTTTTTTTTTTTTTTTTTTTTTTTTTTTTTTGTATGCGCAATACTTTAAGTGAAGCTAACAAATTCTAGCGTAATACGAAGTATCATACGATACTTACAAAAGCAAATAACACACAAATAAATGACAAACTATCAAAAACATGCAATAAAGGGTAATTATAAAAAAAGACACCATTACAAAAGAAAAATAAAATTAAATATTGAGAGAGAGATTAAAGATTTATAAAATATTAAAGTAAGAATTTACAAAAGGCTGTAAAATGAGGATTCTTATTAAAAGGTTGAAAAACATTTGATGGCCATTTGACTTTTTTGTAGAGTCAGATCTTTTATTTAAATTTTTCTATATTTAAGCCTGGAGCAGCTAAAAAGAACGCCATCGATATTATGTACTCTCCCTACATTGAAGTTTCAAAAATCAATGGAATAGGGTTGAAATATGTTTAAATAGGAGTTGAAATTGCAGTGTCCAGTCATAAACTGAGTGATTCCGAAATCGGTAAAAAACTATGCGCACGAAGACTTTGGGGGACAGAGCGAAATTACTTTCTCGTAATGGTGACATCGAATGATTTTTTGTACAATTTATTTCATAGATTATTATTCTTTATCTTTTAATGTTTTCTTATTATAAGATTTTGTATAGTAACATTAATGTTATTATTATGTTTATTGGTTTATTTCTTAAGACAATCAGCTGTCATTGACGAAAATTCCCGTATGGCTGTATTTTAATCTGGAATGAAAACATTAGATGTATTCCATGCATTTATATTTCTATTAAACATCCTTAAATCATAATTTGGGCCATTTCCCTTTTTGTAGAGTTTTTTTTTTTTTTAAATTTTTTCGACATTTAAACTTGGAGCAGCTAAATAAAAAATGTGATCGATATTATGCACTCCCCTTACATTTCAAGATCAATTGAAGATAGTTTAAATCTGAGACAATCAGCTTTCATTGACAAAAATTCTTGTATGACGGCATTTTCATTCGAAATAAAAAAATTTAGATATACTCTAAGTATTTATATTTCTCAAGTGCCAACGGCCACACCATGAATATACCGGTTCTCGTTAGATCACCGATGTCCAGCATCATTAGGCGCGGTCAGTACTTGGGTGGGTGACCATCTGGGAACACTGCGTGCCGTTGGCATACACAAATTTGGGACCTGAATGGCCGAGTGTCTAGCGCTCTGCCGCTCGGTGCCACAGGTTTTGGTGGTCCCGGCGGTGCCATGTGTATTTGTAGCGGTTCGGAATCCACTTTAAGTCGTAGGTCCCGGTCTCCAATGACTGTAAGAGCGTCACGGAGTCAAAGTCAGACTTCCACCTACGGGGTGCTCCATCACAACAGAAGCTGCTTCCTTTCCCTTCAATCATGAGCACGTATGGGATCGTAGGCTTGGCCAACCAAGTGGGATAAGAAACAACAACAATATTTATATTTCTATTAAATATCCTTAAATTATAATTTGCAAAAAGCTTTAACTATGATTTTTATCTCCTATTCAAATACCGCTTTAAATACCAAAACCCCAACAATGTAAGTTTTTTTAATTAAGTAATTATTAATGGACGTTAAATAAATACACATCACCACACCGAAAAAAATTCACAACCTATTAACAGTCCATCAAATACAAAAGTCCCATCCTTATCCACATCAACTTCCTAACTCCAAATCATCCCATCCCGAAACAATTATCCGAACGTCAGACATCTCAGAGCAATTCTTTCCCGTGCCATTGCAAGGCGGGGAAGTGAGCAACAGAAATTTCCGTGATTTCTCCGCTCATGTTCTGCTCGTCGCAAATCGATGTCTTCCTCGGGGCCACATCCCGTGTCGAACCGAACATCTCCGTGTGCACCCACGTTTTCTGTTAATATTCCCCGCACAGCAGGGCAATTCGAGGCGGAATTCGATTACTCGACTGGCTTCTCCTAATAAATTCAGAGATTAAACGGTTCGGAAGACGAATCTGTGTGGACATTGCTCTGGCTATGTTCCCCTCATGGCATGTGCACTCCACACATTCGGTTGTGTTCAGACAGCGATGCCTTTGTGTCTGTAGGTGAAACGATTCTACGGGTCATTGTGCTCACGGTGCTTTATAGAAATTAATCTCGGATTTACGTCCCACATTTTCTAATTACCGCTACATCATCATTAAGCATCGCATTCTGAGTAAGCATTCTAATATTCCTCTCAAATAAACATAATTGCATTTCTAGCATATATACATACATATATATATATATATATATTTGTATACATATATTGCTTTATCTAAATTTCATTATTCTACTAATTCCTTCTTGATGCTGTAATTTCATTTAACACCAGTGTATTACTGCACGATATACAGGATTATGTGTTCCTATTCTTTATGCATTGCATTATTTTCCAATTTATAACTTTAATTTAGTTATGCAACATTTTTTTTAAAAACTATTTACCTTTAATGTATTTTATGTAATATTTAGATCTTACAAATTAAACTACCTAACTTTTTATGTTATTTATTTCATTTAATAAATATTTCATGAAAAATTTTTGTTTGTTTCACCCAACTTTCTCTGAAGTATGGTACAGATTTTAAGAATTTATTTTAAAGTTCGATAACGGCCTTATGGCCACTAAACTACCTCTCTGATGTTTGGCACCACAGTCTTAAGGGTTTTTTGTATGAGTTATTTGTAATTTTCTGCATAAATTATCCTATCTAGGTTAAAAAGACAGAAATATAGCACAACATAATGAAACAATCCTCTAAATGAAATAAAATGTTAATCTTTTTTTGTTAGTGGGGTTTGAGCTCAATTTATAAAGGTCATTATGTATTCCATTCGTAATAGAAACTAAGCATTTGCAAAACTTAGTGCAGAAGATTATCTAAATAAACCTAACGCATAATAGATAAACAAAATGTTCCCTTTACTATTGTCCACGTAAGCATTCTAAATAAAAGATGTGGCAAAGTTCAGTCAGTAAACAGCAGCTAAAAACACCTTTTTTCAAACAGAAAAGCATGATTTTTTTCCTGGAAAGAATTCCAGGAGAAAATTTCTTCGGCAGAACAAAGAACTGCAATCGGTCGGTAATCTCCCTTTATTTATCGTTGGCTGTGGAAGAAGACGGCTAAGAGTGCGGTTGCAGTTAAGCAGCGGTCTCTCGAAGAATAAATATTTGAGAGGGTGTTCTTTTCTTATGGATGCATCAGTGAGAAAGAGGAGCAAATTATTCCAAGAGTGTGTCACTTCCGGTTTCTGGAAGCATTTAGAAGGGAACACTTTCTTTCTCTGTCTCTTTTCACCCACTTACTTTTAGTTTGGAAATTGCGAAGGGAAGCAAAAAGTTTTCTGTTGATGTTTCCGAAAGATATTTGGCTTTCCTTTTTTTTTCTGTAATTTAAAGATATGCATAGAAAAATGTAGTAAAAAGTAAACTGTACTTTAAAGATACATTAATATTTAATTCTTGCAACTGTATTATTCTTCATTTAATATTTTCAATATCTTCATCCAAAAGAAATCGGTGAGATTTTAATTTGTAATAATAAAACTTAGTAATTTTAAAGAAAATAATCTGCTTTTATTAAATAATTTTGACGCATAAAAGAATCGCCTATCATCCGAGTAATATTAATCAAATAGTTATTACAATTTTTAACTTGTGACAAATAACTTCATTTAACAAATTTTTTCACACTTTATACAGTGTTTGTTATAATGAACTTTTAAATATTTATTAAAATATTACTTTACAAACTTCCCCCCTATAAGGATACTAATGAAAATTAAATTTTTTTTGAAATTAAATTTTTTGCCAAGCACTCTTCTATAGAGGTCAAAGGAAGTTCTGAAGTATTCAACTCCCACTTTGGGTTCAACTGAAATTCGAATTTTCCTTATGCATTTGTAATCAAATCATTTTCATAAATTACATTAAAATACTTTAATTTGTATGTTTTCAGATTTTTTTTAAATAATGATGTTATTTTCCAATCATTTAGATGTGCTAAATATTGAAACACATATCTTTTGCCACATCTTACAATTTTGTTAGCTTCAGATATATAATACACACATTTTATCATATGTATTAGAAATCAGAAGCTAACAAATAATACTCATATGTACTGAAAATAACAGTTCTAAACAGAAAATAATAGTTTTTCTAATGCAGCTGGCGATATAGACCGTGATCTTCTATGCCATAAGGGCTTCACCGACGTTACTCACTTTGCACTACCCAGGGGGCGCGTGTAACTTGAAGGTAAGCCACGGACGCAGAGTAACAATGCCCCCGTAACTCTCTACGATCCTATTATGGCCGGGACCTACGGTTTAAAGAGGATTCCGAACCACTACAAACACCCATTGCAACGCCGGGATTCGAACCCGATACCTGTGGTACCTAGCGCCGGAGCGCTATCCACCCGGCCATCAGGCCCCTCTGAAAATAACAGTACAATACGGAGAATGATAGATAAGATAGATGGAATTTTTAAGATATGCATTTTCACAAAAGCTAGTATAGATTTCAATTAATGCAACTCAATAACTTATTTTGAAATTTCATAAGGAGTATATTTTCAAAAACAAAACTGAATTAATAATTGGCTTTATGTCAAATAAAGACAAAATTTTAATATACGTGGATAGTATAAATCATCATTTTTTAAATTAATCATTCATTTTTTAAATTAATCATTTATTTTTTTTTAATTTTTTAATTTAATCCTTAATTTCAATTCTATTTCAAAAATTTTATGTTTCTAAAAAGAACTAAAATGTTTTATTCAATTTTGGAAAGTGAATCATGATGTTAAAGAAATAAAACAATTGTCCTTGTATAATTCAAAACATGCATTAATCTGAAAATTTGAGTGAATTAAATATTTAATTTAGACATTTACCTTTTTTAATTTAACCATAGAAGATAAATTGCTTTAAATAAATAAAGTTGAAAAAAGCTCTAAAAAATTTGTAGTGTTACTGAAATTGAGGTACTCCAGCATATTTCAATATTTTTAAACTTAAACAAGCAGAAGAAAAACTAAATACTGTATATCTAACAAAAATAAAAAAAAATTGTTTTATATAATAAATCATTTGTATTTTTCTGTATAGTAATACATAGTATTATTGAGTAGCATGTATTTCCTTTCAAGGAAATCTGTTTCAAAACTATGACGAGTTTATCTAATGATCGATCAACATATTACATCAACATACGTATAACTATAAATATAAAATCAAATGATTAACAAATTAAGTTTACCAAAATATTCTAAATGCTTAAAAAAAAAAAAACACTCTTAAATAACAAAAAAAATTTACACTCATGTCCATAAATTAAGGATAATGAAGTTCAAGCAAAGAAAGAGACAGAAGCAAAACAAATTTGACATATTTGTAAAGTATATTTATTAAACAAAAGGTAAAGCACAAAAAAGATGCTATATGTTTGACATAATTAATAAAAATTGCGATTTTTACTCCCTGGAGCAAATTTCAAAAGAACCTATTTACAAAAAACAGTATAACATGGTTAGTATGATGGTTAATATGGAGAATGTCTCCCGGACGATGTAACACAGGCCTTACAACGCCTAGGCATGCTGAGTATCAAATTATCAATCTGATCTTGGGGAATATTGCACCACTCATCAAGCAATGCCCTCCGAAGTTCCGGTTGACAGGTGGGAGGGGGTTGACGGGCTGCAATTCGTCGGCCAAGCATATCCCACACATGCACTAGTGGATTCATGTCCGGTGAGTATGCTGGCCAATCAATACGGGTTATATCCTCCAATTGAAGGCATTCGTCTACAATGTTTGCACGGTGAGGACGGGCGTTGTCATCCATTAAAAGAAATTCAGCACCCATGGTGCCCCGAAACAAACGTACATGTTGTTCCAGAATGACATCCCGATAGATGTGGCCTGCCATCGTTACACTTTGAACATGCAGGTCAGTTCTGGAACCAAGAATAATTCCTCCCCAAACGAGCCATCCTGCATCACCGTAACGGTGTCGTTCAATGGTGTTCTCTTGGTGGTAACGGGTACCTGGCGCTCTCCATATGAAAGTCCAGCGAGAATCAGACTGCAAACTAAACCTGGACTCGTCGGAAAACATCACACCAGACCACTGTTGCGGTGTCCACAATGCATGCTCTCTACCCGGGTTAAATGCAGGCGACAGTGAGTTGCGATAAGTGGAACACATCTGACAGGCCTACGAGCATATAGACCAATGTTCCCCTAAGCGTCTGTACACGGTCTGCCTTGAAACTGTGGTACCGGTGGCTAAAGAGAGTTGACGAGACAGGTCTGATGCTGTGCTCCGTCTGTTTCTTTTGGCAGTAACTGCTAAATACCAGCCCTCATTCGGCGTCGTAACTCGGGGGCGACCTGTGCTGTAACATTTACTCACATTACCATCATCTTGGAATCGTTGTCAAAGCCTGGAGATGACACTCTGGGCGATTCCAAGTTCCTCGGATACTTCCAGCTGGGTACGTCCACATTCCAGTCGCCCGATGATTCTACCACGTAAAAAATCATCCAAATGCTTCCTTTGTGCCATAACTATGCGGTTATTGCACTGACAGGCTTTTAAAGCGCTTAGCGCCATCTGGTGGTTTCCTGTAATTTGCATATTCTTCTTCAAGATGTGTGATAATTGTACAGGTGAAATTTTTATTTTAGAGTTCAATTTCTGTGTGATTCTGAATTTTCTTTAATTTATGGACATGAGTGTATGACGAGTTTATCTAATTGATCGATCAACATATTACATCAACATACGTATAATTATAAATATAAAATCAAATGATTAAGATACAAAATATCAATCATAATCAAATATATAATAAAAAAGGATAGGATAAAAAATCAAAATTATCAAATTTATGATTAACAAATTAAGTTTACCAAAATATTCTAAATGCTTAAAAAAAAATACTCTTAAATTACAAAAAATTTTACTTTAATTAGCAGCAACTAAAAAAATATTTTATCGATTCTGTTAAATAAGGCCATTGATTTTTTTATTAAATTAATATTGGTTTTTATTTATTTATTTTTCAGGTTTATAAGTACTTCCTGGGATTACAGTTGAATGTGTAATTTTGAGCATCAGAAGTAATAAAAACATAAACATAATTTTACGATATAATTTTTAGCGATAAAAAAGTATTTCTAATTAAAATAAATAAAAACAACAAGAGTTATAAAGATAATTTTTTATAATATTCATCTTTATGCATTTACCGTTGTTTATGTTTCAACTTTTATGTTTTCACTAGTTCTAATTAAAAATAATTTCATATTATATTAAATATATAATAATTCTATTATATATTTTCCATAGAAATTTATTTTGTCAGGTTTCCTTTTACATGAGGATATTAATATAGAAAAAGTCTTCAAGATGATTTTACATAAAGCAGAAATTGCTAAATTTCTATGACAGTCGTCCCTCTTTAATAGTTACTTGATTTTAACGATTCTGTCTGCTTTACTGTTACGTAATTATAAAAGGGCAAGTAAGAAAAAGCGTTTATTTAAGTTTTCAAATTGTTTAATTACAGAGTTTTCCGAATTCATAAAATAATATATATATTGATTAAAGGGATTTTTCGAAATTTTTCATCATCTTCTCATCATTGTATATTTGATAGGAAGCATAAATAATATAGAAAATTTAATTTATCCAGTAAAGATCCATGATGCGTTCCCACGAAAAGTTATACCTTGAACTCAAAGTTGATAGATACTCCTTTCAAGGACGGCTTAACCCTTGTTTTAGACTTTGGACTCCACGTTTGTTTTCGCCTGTTAGACTTTGGAACTGATAATGGGAGAGGGAGAAAAGAGAAAAGGCAGTGTGCAGAGTCGAGTGAAGAGTTCCAGGCAGTACGGAGGGTACAACTGTCGAGAGAAGAGTTCTAGGCAATATAGAAGGTACAATGAAAGAACTGGTGGGGGCCTGATTTGCCGAGTGGCTGGCGCTCTGGCGCTCGGTACCACAGGTTTCGGGTTCGAGTCCCGGCGGTGCCATGGTGGTTTGCAGTTGTTCGGAATCCACTTTAAAAAGTAGGTCCCTGTCAAATAGGATCGTAGAGCGTTGCGGGAGCATTGTTACTTCGCGTCCGTGGCTTATCTTCAAGTTACACGCGCCCCCTGGGTAATGCAAAGGGAGTACGTCTGTGCAGCACTTGCCTTAAGGCATCCATCGAACTAGCTGTCTGTGTTTGCCAGCTGCATTAGAAAGAAAAAAAAAATGAAAGAACTGGTTTTGTGGATTATTATGATTTTGTAAATACTCGATATATAATTGTGTTTTGTGTATTATGTGCTACAATTGTGCAGTGTTGTCTTAAATTTTAAATAAATATGGCAACTAAACAACAAATAATTATTTTAAGAAATATTTTAGTTTGAATTAATGAACAACTCTAGCTCAAATCCACACCCATATTAGGCCCTAACTTTTACTATATATTAAAATAAAAATAGTACAAAATTCCATATATTTGCATAATAATAAGATTTTTACGAACTTTATATACAATTTATTGACTTTATCACGGTGTTTCTATCAATCCTTTATCGTAAACTGAATCCTTAATATTTTAGAAATTCTAACATTCTCTGTAACATTTTCAATAGAATTTTGCTGATACATCACCCCAGTATCCCCTCCCAATTGTCAATGGAAAGGATCTAACTTTTGTAAGAAAACGAATATGCCTCAGGTCCATGAACAATTTAATCTCAAACATCTGCTGAAAGCATCATATTGAAAGAAAAAAAAACAAATACCAATAAATGAAAAGAATTATGGTCTCGTTTAAAGAGAAGTTGTGTTTGAACAACACGAACATTATTTCGTCAAACACATCATTATTTGTCCACAATTCTGAACTCGAAATAGACTTATTTTCTTTTATGTATGAAATAAAAAGGTTAAGTCCCGTTTAACTATTTCTCATGGGTTCGGAACCCAAAACGACTAACAATGGCAAAGAAGATTGAGTCCTTCGTTCAAAATCTAAAGGAAACATTATTGAATGGGAGGACAGCTCCCGAAACAAAATTGATTCATCTTGGAAAACATGAAAACTTTCTTCTTCTTTCTGGGTAAGTTCCAAATATGATTTGCTTCGTGCTAGTTTATTTTGTATTTCACTTTTATTTGCTGGTCAGTAATCATTCTTTGTAATGCGATTTTATTAAAAGAATGCAAGACAATGAGTGTTTATACAATGGAATTTAATTCTAGAATATAGTATGAAAAAAATAAAGAATTTCTGTACAAGAGTTCTTAAGAAATCGAACCATTTGCATGTATACGTGAATCTTTACAATCCGAGATTCGACTAGTGGCTCAGTTATAATTTTAATTTATTCTATTGAAAAATGAGAAGATTAGGTGTTAGTTGATAAAATTCTAGCATTAAATCATTAATTTAGCATTGTAGAACTCTAATAAATTGTCTTTTATAGTATAATAAGTAAATACTGTAAAAACTGTACTGGGAAGGTTTGTTTGGGTTTGTTTTGTCGCTCTATGATCATTTATTGCACACTTTGGGCTAATTAGACCGGAACATACAGATTAACATATATTCCAAACCACTAACAAACGTCTATGCTAGGATTGGAACCTGAAGCCTGTTGTAATGAAAGGCCAGACTGCTAGCACATTTGAACATCAGGCCGCACACTGGGAAGTAGAAAAATGTAAGAAAAGAAATTTAATTCAAATTTTAACAGATAAAAATAATTTTTAAAAAGTTAAATAATTAGCAAAACAAATAATTATCATTATTAATATACGTCAAGTTCGAACGGCCAATTGACTAAAAACTCTGGCACTCAGTACCACAGGGTTACCACAAGAAAAGTAAAATTCTTATAGATTTTTGGCTAATAGGTTATTTAAAATTCTTCATAAATTTCATTTCCACAGGAAAACTAAAACTATTTGAGAATTGCTTTCCTACCCATTATAAACCTTAATAAAATTTATATATTTTGCTTTTAGGATAAAGTTATTAAATTGATTTTCTAATTCGACCAGAATTATTGCATGATATATTATTTGACTCACATCTATGGCGACCTTTATAGACAAAACAATGCGCTTAAATTAATAAAGATGAGTTATGCAATGTTCAAAATTAAAAGAAATTTAATATAAATGTGTCGAATTGGGACATTTTTGAAATACTGCTAAAAGTTTTGGTTAAACTGCATTTTACCGAATTACTATAAATAAATCAACAAATAGAAGGACAAAAGTTTGAAAAAGGTATAATTTGAAAATTACGATTATCGGAAGACAATTCTTTTAAATATGTTTAAATTCTTTTATGTGAGAAAGAAAAAGCACTACTTATTAAATAATTATATGTATATATATATATATATATATATATATATATACAAGCATTATGATTTCCTAAAAGTGCATTTGCATCAAAGATAAGTTAAAATAAAGTTTAAGAAAGAAGAAAAAGTTTAAAAGCATTATTAAAAAAAAACAGAAAAAGATTTAAATAACAATAGCAACAACAAAGTCTCAGAATTCAATCCCACTGCTGCCAATCTTGGCTATTTAAATGAAAACTTTTTACGCCAACATTTCACCTTTTCTCACATGACCGCTCCGTACGTAGCGATTTAAAAAAAAAGGAAAAAATTCTGGATTTCGCTAGTACCGTGAGATAATTTGCTACAGTTAAATATTTTTCAATAATTATTTAATGTTTAAGCAAAAAAAAAAAAAAAAAAGAAATATAGATAAACTAAATGTAATACGTATAGACTTTTTTATCTTTATGCCGTATTAAAACCGCTTCTCGACTATTTTTAATTCAGTGGACAAAAATATAATTTACAACACATGAACCAGACAGAAAATCACCAAATTAATGAACTTTATAGAAGAAATTTAACATTTAATCATTCAAGACACCATTACCCCCTGAAGTGCAAATTGAAGTCTCTGCGCCCATTCTATTATTCTCAACAATGAATTTAATTCTTCAGAGAATGAGGAATTTATATGCCACGGCGTACTTTTTTTTTTTCTACACTTTTATCACCATTATTTATAACCTTCTGCGTTGTATACTTTTTTGTTTCATTTATGTTTATGTGAGGTTACATAGTATTATGATACTTAATATTATGTTAGTTATTATAGTGTGTTTTCTTTTGTGTACCATAATTCATTGTAGTCAGGCATTTCTGTAAGTGTAATTTTATTATTATTATTATTATTCCACCCTCAGCTTTTTAGCTGGCAATAGGATACATGGTCCTTGGTGTAGTGGTGAGGTGTGTGATATCAAAAATTCAAATTTTCTTTTCTTTTTAATAGTTTGCAACGTGATAGAAAGAAACAATTCATTGATTATAAAATTTTCATATTGTTTGTAGGAGTTTATCTAAAAGCAATATTTCAAAAATATTTTTGTTGACTCAGAAAAATAAAACCGCATGTCTTGCTTTTTTTTCAATAGTTATATACAACGCTCTACAGTTCACATTTTGTAAAATAGATGCTGTAACCATGCTTCCTCCTACGCTCCGGAAAGAGCACTACCCTGTGGCGTTCAGGAGAAACGGTCAGTTCACCTACAGACCAGAAGACGAAATATATTTCGCGCACCCTGTGTAGCACCAGTGTTTCATTTTCGGATTAGAAGTGGAGCCCTTCCACCTGTACTCACACCACTACAATCTAATCTAGAGTGGAGTGGTGTGGTTACGGGTCCCATGTTCGGGGACCAGATTGTAGTGTGCAGGTTGGGTATCAGATTGTAACTGGCTGTGGTTGGGTTGAGATACTTGAGGCACATATCTGAGAACTCACAACTTTAATTACACGCGCACAAACACCACACAATACAATTAGGGACATACAGTATTTAATACATTTAAAGGCGGTATTTAATGCATTAAAGACAGATATAGATTCGTGGAAGGATTCACTTCTTCTAAAAAACCCGAAACACTGCGCGCAGGCTGCACGAAATGTACATTTCCTCTCCCAGGTGAGTCGGTAGGCCAATTGACCATTTCTCCTGAACGAAACAGACTGGTTCTCTTGCCAGTGCATAGGAGGAAGCATGTTGCTTTCCAAATATTTTAACAGAAATTTGTTTTAGAATAAATAATTCTATAACATAACACAGCATCCTTACATAATGACAAAGTATTTTATATTATGGCAAGGCATTAATTAAATGTAAAAATATAAAAAGTGAGGTTTTTCACAAGATGTTTAGAAATATTTCTTAAAATTCAGCAAATAATCCATATAAAAAGAAACTTAGATCAGCAATTTTTCCAATTCATCTTATTTGACGTCCTCAAAAAATTTCGCACACATACATTGAATTCCATTTAAAAATGTGCGTACAAATCTTAACTTTTTTCCTTACCCCACAAAAATTTTGGAACAAAGAATTGAGAACACATTTGCTTAACTTCTTTTTTTATGTGTAAAGGAAAAAATATAGTTACTT
>BPLQ01009257.1:0-150947 GCA_021605075.1 Caerostris darwini
TAACAAGGAAGCCAGAATGTAATTCACCCCTTCTTATCTGTATTTTCTTCATCCCCATCAGGAGTTTCAAGGCCGTCCACTTCACTCTGAAACAAGGAAATTAATAAATTTGCATGATTTTAGTAAATAATAATTACATTACTAATAAAAAATGGATATTATGAAAATTATAAATGTTAAATAACTAATCAAATAATAAACATTACAATAAAGGATAATATATACAGAACAAATTTTTAAATAAACAATGAAGCAGATTTCAATGTTTTAAATCTATTAAAGATTGATATTGCTTTATCGCAACATTAATGAAAATAATTTTCTTTTTTCTATAATGTGGTTTAAAAAAAAAAAAAAAAATTTTTTTTTTTTTTTTTATTAAAAATTTAATGCCCATTATTATTATTATTATTTTTTTTTTTTTAATTTTGAGTCAATTCCATTTAATGAATCAAATCAGATCAAATGATTTGATGGCTAGCTAAACTTCTGTAAAAGTTAAGTTAAAGAAATGGTATCAAAAGATAAGGATGTTGTTTTACTGCTAGAAGAGTAAATATTCCTTATCTGAAATGTTGCTAAAATACAATAGATACAAAAATATATATTAGTAATAGCAACTGAATACTTTTCTAAATGTGTATTTCCTAATTTAGATAAATCTAAATTTTAAAAAACGCAAAAAAGTTTTTAATGTTAAATAAAGCATAGATTATAAAAATAATTGGATGATTAATTTTTGGAAATGTTTTCCAGACAAAGATAGTTGAGAAAATGCCATCCTAATAATTACTCTAGACTCAGACATTATAAAAATGATAACAATATGTTAGGTGATAAACTGCCTAATATATATATTTTTCCCATCGACAGTTAAAGGTACCTTATAATGGTAGATATTCTTATAAAATGTTTCAAAAAAGAAAACTTGTTTATTTCAGGTACAAAGTTTGATGCTTGTCTTCCTTTGAAGGAACTTGAATGATTTTAATATTTACTTAGGAAAGAAAAAAGAAGAGAAAAATTCATAGATCTTTAATTTTGCAGAAAAATTAATAGATCTTGAACTAAAAGGAGATATTGCAAAAGTTTTTTATAGACAAATTTTCTTCAAACCCTTACTTATACTTTAACAACTTTTTTAATTCCCTTAAGATGCTATTGGAATAGAAGACAAGATTTTGTGTAACTGGAACAGTTAGTGACAATAAGTTAGAAAAATGCTCTATTAATAAAACTGAGAATAACAGGGATAAAATTGAACCCCTTACAATGACAAAGATGTACTTAAGAAAAGAAAATCCTTCTGAATTAAATAATTTAAACTCATCAAAAATATGGATGGCATAAACAGGCTTGACAAACTTTTTTGTAATATATAGAGTAAATAATGATGATTAATTTTTTCCAAAATTTATTGATGTAGTTGAAACAATATAAGCTGAATAAGATTCTATATAAGATCAAAACAGAAACTGCATAGATTGCTGCAGATCAGAATATTTTTCTTTCAGATTTTCAAAGGATTGTTGAATTGGCATTATTTAAAAAACAAAGGAAGAAGATTATAAAAATTAACTGCCTTCATCTTTAACTTTGACTGATACAAGTAAAGATTCCATGAATCATATTAATGGGGGGGGAACCCGAACAAAAGAAAAAGATGTAAATACTGTAGCAGCCAAACAATAACTGTTAATAAAAAGTGTAAAGGTTTCTATGCCAAGTAAACGTTTGAATGATTTATATATGCAAAAAGAATTAAAAAAGTAATCAGATCCGAAGCTGTATTTGCACAACATTTTGAATTTCATAAAAAAACATTTTCCAAAGTTCACTTTTCTTCACTTAATTAAACTCTAAAAAGCATAAAAATTGATTTCTGTTCATTTTCCTCATTCAGAGAATAATGCTGTCTTTAATGGGTTAAGTCTATTTTATAAATAATTAGATTATTCAATATTCATTTTTGTTTTAAAAAAAGCAAACAACATATTATTCTGTCTTAAATGTACGTATTTTTTTATGAAAATGATAATTAAATGAATATTAATTAAATTTGGAACAAAGTTATACTATATAGTTTGGTTTGGTTTGATCCGTCTCTCTACGGTCATTTTATGCACACTTAAGCAAATTAGATCGAGATCTACAGTTTAGCATGAATTCTGAACCACCAATAAACATCCATACCACTGCCAGGATTTGAACCTGTAGCATCAAAGGTGAGTAGTAAATGGCAAATATATAGCCATTTAACCATCAAGATACAGCTTACTCATAAAATAAAAAATGCTTTTTCTTAAAATACCACAAAATCACATAACTGGCATATATTCAATTCCTCTAATTAAGTTTAAATAATGAAAATTTATCATTGAATGGCCTTTCTTTTGATATGCTTAGTTTGTGTGTGAGTGTGTGTGTGGGGGGGGCTGGAGATGAAAATTTCACTAGGAAATTAAAATTTAAAAAATGCAACATTAATAATTTATAAAAAAAATTTAGAACTTAATTAATACTGCCATTAAATGCTTTACAAAATTTTAGAATAGGTCAACAGATAAAATAATTGAAAAATATATTTAAAAAAAAAAAAAAGACAATGAGAAATTATATTATATGAAAGCTCATAAAACGATATGCCACATTTAGAAAAATATATTTAATTTAACAACTTAATTTTGAAAACTTGTACTAATATTATTAATACAGATTTAGATAATGGTAAATGCCAATTACAGGTCAATGATTTTTACACTTTGTTTATACATTGTTAAACTGAGACATTCTTTTTTAAACAATGAAATATGATTAATTAATATTTACTAATTAAATAATAAATCATTCTTCTACTAGTAAATTATTCTGTTCAGTTTATATGTTGCTGCATGTTGACACAAGTTCAAAGAATCAATCCAAACAACTGACCTTGTAACACTAAAGTATGTTTATTTTGATAATTTCTACACTGTGCAATTATTTTTTTTTGAACATAAATAATTGAAATAACATAATTATTAATGTGTTAATATGAATAATCAGTGGACCAGTTCAATTGAAGGGATTGCAGAAATCATCAGCATATTTCACAGATTTAATTTGCAATAAACAATTTAATTTGTCATATAATGTTTCTTTTATTGCTTATAATGTAGCTTAAGTTTTTATTAAAAGGATCCATGAAGATTATAGATAACTGTCATGTAAACTTAGCTTAGTTATAAATATAATTAAGCTAAGAATAATATTGAATAGCATAAAAAAAAAATTCTTAATTTAAATTTTCAAGGTATGTCAATCTACATGAATAACTCTCAAATAAGTCTAGAAATGAAATACAATTCTCTAAAATAGACTCGTGACAATAATATATAAATAATCTAGATGTGTTACATGATACTATTATGCAGATTCTTCATTTAACAAAATTTAAGTATGTTTTATACTGTCATTCTAAGCTGAAATTTTAAACTTTTATTTGGCATCAATGTAAAAAAAATTTCTAGAATTTTTGATAAATTTATATTAAAGTATTTCTTCAAAGTTTTATGATTGAAATTTCAATAAAAAAATTTAATTTCATAAAATTACTGTGTCACATATCAAAAGAAAGAATTACACTTGTTTCACCTATATTTCTTATTAAGGAGAGTTGCTATAGCAACTTGAATGTATGCCAGTCATGTGATTTTAGGTATTTTTAGAAATTTGAAATAATTGGAAGGCCATTCCATAATAAAATATAATTTGAATACTAATCAACGCATATTTTGACAGCAGCCCAATAGGGACGCTTCCCGCACAGTTAGTCATTCTACTAAACCCTTCCAAAGCAAGAAAATAACGGAAGGTATCTCCTTCGCCTCAATGGTGAAAGGAGTTCCCCCCCAACAATCTCCATCGATGGCCACTACAGCAGGAAATCAGCACGACTCAAGTGCTCCTAATATTAATTCTAATGATAAAGATACCTTCTGGAAAGTTCTCTACATCATAAATGAATTTATTTCTATATTTAACTCCTTAGGAGGAATCGAAAATGTTTACAATAGTTTAAAAAACTGTACTTCTGATTTTCAGACGATGCAAATAGTTCTTAGATGTTTTGAAAATATTGGTTCTAGCAATAATTAATGGTCGTGCTGATTACTGGGTTAAAAATATGTTACTGGAATGCAAACGGTATTATGTCTACAATGAATGATTTAATTAACTTCACTAATACTCACAACCCAGATTTACTACTAATCCAAGAAACTCACTTATCCCCTAATCGTAATCCTTATATTCCTAAATATATTCTTCACAGAAATGATGGTAATCAATCACCTAGACCTCGTGAAGGTACAGCCATTTTTATTAAAGATAATATTCTGCATACTAATATCACACCCAATAACTTAACCGACATTCAAACCACTGTTTTAAATGTAAAAACTGATCACTTTAATAACCTTGCAATAGCCTCTGTTTACATCCCCTGTCAAATTAATCCCACTAATTTAATTAATGATCTCAATAACATACTTAATATTAACAATTCTTACATACTATGTGGTGATTTCAATGCTCATCACACATCCTGGCGATGCAAACATGATGATAGCACGGGCAATGCAATTGTCAAATTTGCTTTACAATCTGGTGCAGAAATTTTTGCTCCTACCACTCCCACTAGGATTACTAACTCCTCCTCCTGAACTATTGACCTAACCCTTCTAAATAACTTTCATGTTCCCTTCACTATTGAATCTCTATCTGAATTATCATCCGATCATAATCCTGTTATTGTAAATTTTTCTATTACCTATCAACCCTTAAATCTTGTGAGAAATATCTCTACTAATTGGTCTAAATTCCATAACCTACTTGCTAATTCTCCCCCTGAAAATCTTGATTTAGATTCTACACTAACCATTGATGCCGAAGTTAATAGAATTACCGAACTAATGCATAAAGCATACACTAACTCTTCTAACCCAATTAAAAAGAACAATATAAATTTCATTCCTCCACATATTAAAACACTCTCTAGAGAAAGAAACAGAGCACGTAAAAACTGGCAATTCTATCGCGATCACTCCACTAAAACCGTCTACAATAGGGCACAAGCCAAGCTTCGTAAAGCTATTTACGCGTTCACCCAAAGCACCTGGACCAATCGTCTTCAGACACTGGAAGTTGCTGATGGCTCTATCTGGCAAGCTATAAAACAATTAAAAGGTAAAAAGCATAATATAACCGCGCTTAAGTCGCCGAATTCGTTTCCTGTTACAAAGGACGAAATTAAAGTTGAAATTCTCGCGGATAGTCTTCAGAGTCAATTCCAGCCAAATAATCTTTCTAATCATCTTACTAACATTACTGTTGAAAATTCAATTCGTAAATTAAATTCTCTTCCAAATCCCCATAAAATTACTAATACTAAAGTTGATTATATCTCCAATCTTAAAATTAATAAAGCCCGGGTCTGATAATATTACTAATAAAATGCTAAAAAATCTTCCTTATAATTTTATTTCTAGAATAGCTAAATTAATTGATGCAATCTTTAATCTAACTTATTTCCCTACTATCTGGAAAAAGCCATAGTGCTCCCCATTCTTAAGCCTGGAAAAGATCCTTCTGATTCCTCTGGTTACCGCCCCATTTCTCTCCTATCCACTCTAAGTAAATTAACCGAATTTATCATTCTAAAAAAAAATAAAAGCTCATTTGACTAAATATTCTATCATGATTCCTCATCAGTTCGGGTTCACCCTCAACTTTCCACCACTCATCAATTACTACGACTAACGGAATTGATCTCTGAAGGTCTATCTAATAAAATGCTAACAGGAGTCGTTTTCCTTGATGTTGCAAAAGCATTCGACAGGGTCTGGGTCGATGGTCTACTTCACAAATTACACGCTTACAAATTTCCACTCTACATTATTCTTTTAATCCAATCCTATCTCACAAATAGATCTTTCTCTGTTAAAATCAATAACTATTTCTCCTCTCAGAGAGGTATCAATGCAGGCGTGCCCCAGGGCTCCCTAATTGGTCCGTTTCTGTTTAATCTTTGCATAAATGATATTCCTATTACTAACAACGTACACCTCAGTTTATATGCAGATGACACAGCAATCGCTGTCTCTTCTAACCACATTCAGGATCTCACTATTAAATTAAATCAATATCTCAAGCAACTTGAAGCTTGGCTTACTCGCTGGAAAATTAAAATAAATGTAGAAAAAACACAAGCTGTACTCTTCACGAGACGCAAAATTCCTCCGCCTAATGTTTCCCTATTTAACCAACGAATTAATTGGACTAACAATACTAAATACTTAGGAGTATACCTTTATAGTAAGCTAACATATTCTAATCATATTGACCACATTAAACGTAAATATAATATTTCTATACGCATGCTTTATCCATTCATTAATAGAAAATCCCTCTTATCCTTGGATAATAAACTAATTATTTACATGTACTATTTGCGTCCCATCATCACATATGCTAGCCCAGTTTGGCGTTCCGCTGCAAAATACCACATCAACTACATCAAAAGAATTGAAAATAAAATTTTAAGAATGATTACTGACTCTCCTTGGTATTTTAGGAATGATGACATTCCTCACTGTCTTGCCCTCCCCTCTATTCAAAAATTCATGCTCAAGCTTGCAGAAAAATTCTATGCAAATCTTGAACACATCCCGAATGATGAAATCCGTAATCTTCCGAGATACGATTTCCATCTTCCGGAAAATGCTAAACGCCCAAGGGCTGTTCTTTACAACTTGCAAAGCTCCTAGACGAACTGGCTCAGTTGTCATCCTGACCTCTGTGCTTTTAGTCTTCATTCCTAGCAACGAAAATCCTATCCTACAGTAGATTCCTTTCCCTTTTTAAATTTTGGATTCTTTAATTGTTCTGTTTATTTTATTAATTCTTGTTTTTTATTTTATTTTTCTCCTTGTTATTAGCTATTTTATTAATTTTTTCTTTGCTTATATTTTTAATATATATTTTAACATGGGACATTGCTCTTAAATCACTTCACCTCCTTTTAACTATCAATGTTTTTTCCTTCATCAATGTTTCTCAGATGCAGATAGGAGTTTTAGGCCCCTTCGGGGGCCAGGGCACTCCAAAATCCTGTAAAGACGACAATGCTTATTTTGATGAAATATGGTATGCTGCTAGTTTTTGTGGTTATAAAATGATATTCACAATTTTTCTTTATTTTCCCTTATAAATTCTTTTGAAATTTTACAATTCCTCATTTCTTACCATCACTAAGATTCTTAGAGCAACCAGTTCTTATTTACAAAACAATTAGTAATAAAAATTTTCCAATTATTAATGATGAAATATTTGAAAAATTTTGATAACTTTAAAGATTAGTTTCAAATAATAAAAATTTAAAAAGCCACAATAAATTTAACTAAGTAATCATTCATTATTAAATAATGTGATTATTTAAATAAATTATTATATATTCTTTATCCTAAACACAGTCTACTTAGTGACAAATTTGAATAAAATCATTGATAGTGAATTTAAATGGAATATTGACTTAACTCGAAATTTAACATAATTTATGGCATTTACAATAACAGGTAATAGTGTATATTAGTAAATATTAAATTTCAAATATTTTTTTATTAAAATTTATTTTCAAAGAAATACAATAAATAAAATAGCAGAATTCATAGTTAAAAAATTTTAAAAGATGAATTAATAATTTATAAAGTTAAAATATTATTGAAGTTTTGAATTACTTTGAAATATAATCAATTAATAATAAATAGCAAATAAAAACTCCTTATAACACATGGATTTATGTAAGTCATAGGTATTTTAATTTTTAAGACAAAATGGTCATTAATTGGAAAAAAAAAAGATACATGTTTTATAAAATATGTTTATGGGAAATTTTCTTATTGAAGATAACATTAATGTTTCCATTACATATAACAGTAATAGGAGGATGGTTTGAAAAGTCAGTGCCAAATCAGAGAATGGCACTGCTGGTATATTAGGTGCATTTTTATTTAGCGAGAATCATCTTTGGAGAGAACATACACTAAGTTATCAATCTTTTTGTTTTGATAATTTATCTTTATTATACAATCAATCTTTTTTTATTATTAATATAAAAATTCTTTCATGATTTAAAAAAATCATAAAAAAAATTTATATGAAATAATTTTTTTTTTTTTTTTTTTCAAATCATTTTAAAAAGACAAATGAGAGTTTAAATAGAAACTTTATAAATAATACGGAGAATCTGTATCTTCAATAAGAATGGTTTGTATGTGGCTTGAAAATGTTTAAAATAGACACATCAGCACAGATGATACTAATTATTCTAGACAACCAATTGATGAAAAAAACTATCTGCAAGATAGATGCCTTAATTTCTCACAGTTGATAAAAAACAAAATTGTGCAACATATTCCTATGAAAGTTTACAATTGTTTCAATAGAAATTATGGAGTGGAGATTTGTCAATTTAGATGAAAAATGGATAAATAACTATACTTCTGAGATCAAGGAACAATATAAATAATAGGTTTTTATCCAAGAATCAATATTAAAGAAGATGAAAAGCTTTTCATCCTAAATTCTTATAGAAACTATTCTTTATAATTTACTAAGAATAATCTGCATTGACAACTTGAAAAGCTTAAACTGTTATATATTTTCAAAAATTTCTGTAGTAAACAAAAATTACTGAATAGTATCAATATAGTAAAAAATTATCCAGTAAATTACTTATTTTGAAAAGATTTCTAAAAAATTAATTAATTATTCTTAGAAAACTAATATTGTAGTTGTGTAATTATCTATTATAAAATATAACATGTGACAGATTTTATGTTATATTTTATAATAGATAATTACACAACTACAATATTAGTTTTCTTATGAAACCCATCAAACTAAAAATTAGTTACCTAAAATAATTTATTATTTAGAATAGTAGTTTTTATTATTTAAAATAAAATGATGGTCTATTCAAAAATAAAGACAATAAAAAATCTTAATTATAATGGATTATGAAAATTTGTAAGCTTATATTTATTACAACTTTTTTAGTTTTTAACATCAACACTGATTTTATTTCATTTATTGCAATAAAATATCTAAATCTAGTCATTATTTAATTATAAAAAATCTTTATTAAATTATAATTAACACTTAAATGTAAAAATATTGTTTATTATAAAATTATTGATACATTTAAATAAATTGCTTAAAAACTCAATAATATATTTAAGCACATGATTGTTTTCTCTAAGAGCATAAAAATTTTTTTTTAAAAATATCTTTATATTTATTTATAATTAATAAAAGAAATCGACTTTTAGAAGAAAAAAAAATTATACAAGACTGTATTAGAAATTATTTTTACACTCAGAATTTCTTTTTTATTCTAAAGATAAATAATAAGGAAAATAAAATACGATTTTAAAAACTGATTTAAAAAAAAGCTTATTTAAGCAGTAATGTCTTTACAAAAATTCGACTATATATATATATATTAAAATTGTACACAAAATGAAAAACACATTGAAAAGTCGTCATATGACTTAAAACACCAAAAAAGGAATAATTTCGAATCTTAATTAAAATATTAGCATAGCGCAATAAAATAAATATTTTTACCACTATTTTAATTTAAAAACTGTACAATATTTAAAATTTATTTACTTGCCCTAGCAAATAAAATATTTAAAACGAAGTTAATTATATTATTTGTACAGAAAATAAGTACTTCAAATGTTGAAACATTGTATTAAGTGAAACACCAGAGAAAATCTCCAAATTAAGAGTTATACACTTTTAAACTGTAATGACAATACTAACCACTTTGATTGTTTACTTTTTGTGTAATCAAAACAAAAACTTGAATGAAAAATATAAACAAAGCGACTACACATTTCTTTAATATTTGCAATATACAAATTTCAACTTAAGTACAGCAAAGAAGAATGTGTTTGATTAAGGTATTTTTATGCATGAAACAAATCGTGTAAAGCAACTTTAAAAATGTCAACAATCTCATTCCACTTACTGTGGATGCACCAGGGGAGTTTGTTCCGCACGGTGACCTCTGGACAGTGACTAAAGCCATATTCTAACAAAGCTATAGACTTCTGATAAAATTCATATTAATTACAATTATTCATTCTAAAAATCCATATTATTTTAAATTGCTCATTAAAGAGTCGCTCCTACTTTGTTTACGTTATATATTTGTTATCCACCCAGCAAACCCATTGTAGCATCTCCTTAATAGAAATAGCGCATGCGTAGTTTGAAAGCTGTTACTTCCGTTTTCTTCTGCTTCTATTTCAGGAAATGGAAAAAGAGAGCTGCATTTGGACGCGAATCTCCCTGCAACTCAGATGTTTCATTTAAATATATAAAAAGAGAATTTCATAGTTAATAAGAAAAAATATTTTTGTTTTTAAGGATGCATATTCAAATTGTGTCACTATACATACGAAGATAATTCAAGTATTTTTATTTTTCAATCAACGAATATAAATATTATTTTTGATGAAGATTGTTCTAGATTTTTTTTAGCGTTTCAAAATGATTCAGTTATTTTTCAAATAGTGTTAAGCAAGTAATCGTCTTCAATCTTCCAAGATATGCTTGTAATTTCAGCAAAAAATCTGGAATTGTAATAGATGATTCGGATGTAATTTAAACCGTTCTGAATGATCTGGATCAAAAGATTCGTAATAAACAGAATTTTACTGTTATGGCGCCATCTATTTTTGTCTAAAAGAACAAATAGCATAACCAATTTGTTGGTGAACATATACTGATAATTGCTTCGACAACAAATATTTTAAATAAATGCATTAAATTTAAATGAATTTCAGATTTTATTAATATTCAACATTTGTAAGATTTACACTACAATGCTTAATTTTTTCACTTTCACACTAAGTTTTTAAAATTTCTAATATACGTTGTATTATTCTCTACAATTTCTTCTTCAATGGCGCGACAACCCCATGATGGGCCAAGGCAATCTGCCTACTGGCAGATTCCAAAACACGAGATGTTTTTTCTCCGGGATAGGAATGTCATCCCTACGTTCGACAGTCATAATAGACAGGGACCTACCTAGTGAATACCGAACCACTACAAGCACCCTTGCACCGCCTGGACTCGAACCCCAAACTTGTGCCACCGAGGGCCAGAGTGATATATTCTCTACAACTAATAAGTTTTATTTCTCCCTTTTTTATTTATTATTTTTTTAAATATCCAAATTGTAAAATAATATTTTTTAAATAAAAATTTACAAATTAACTGTAGACTGTGATTTGAAAAATTGGAGCAGTTCTGTATTTATAAATTATTACTGGAACTTAATATCGTAAATGAATACTTTTTCTACAGAAAATCTACCATTGTGTTAGATCTAGAATTAATAAAATTCCCAAAAATAAGATTTGTTAGAGTTAGAAATAGATCACGTCAATTCTGGCAAAGATCGAGAGATCCTAATGCTATAGCCGATTGTTACAGACAAGTAGCAATAGTCAGGCTCATGATTAAGAAATTTTCTCAGCAACAATGGGAACATTCTATAGAGGCAATGACGCCTCAAACAACACCATTTAGACGAACGTTTTTGTTACGTAAACCTTTTACGAACATTCTACCACTAATAAGCTCCAATGGATCTTTTGCTTATGCACCGGAGGAGAAATCCGAGCTTTTAGCTGATAGCCTACAACTTCAGTTTGAAACTAACCATGACGTCGAAGATCCTATTTTCTTCAGACGCACCAACACTACAGTAGCAGACTTCCTTCAACAACCACATGTTAATGTTATTAGTAAAAATAGTCCAGCTGAAGTCTGTTAATTTATTAAGAAAATTAAATCCAATAAGTCTCCTGGGATTGATCGCATTAGCAATCGTATGTTAAAATCTTTGCCTTACACTTATATTTTACTGATTATTTATCTGATTAACTTTTTAATCGATAAGTGTTACTTTCCTCAGAGCTGGAAAACTGCCATAGTAATTCCTATTCTAAAACCTGATAGCAATAGAGCATACTCTCAAAATTATAGTCCAATCTCACTACTTAGTGGAGTGAGTAAAATATTCGAATATTAGATTCTTAAACGTCTGGATCAGCACTGCACATATCATATTATTATTCCTAAACAATTTGGGTTCAGGACTCAACTCAGTACTTCTCACCGGCTATTACGTTTTAATGAGTTGATCCATGAAGGCTTTATCAATCGTAAATCTATGGGATTATTATTTCTAGACGTAGCTAAAGCCTTTGACAAAAGTTGGCAAAATGGCTTATTACTCAAGCTCATACAACTTGAATTTTCGGCTCAATTCATTAAAATTATTCACTCGTATCTCACTTTGCGTAACTTCACAATGCGAGTGGGAGGGACCATTTCCATCAATCATCCATTCAAGAGCGGTGTTCCACAGGGTTCACTGCTCTGACCCAGATTGTTTCTAATATCTGTGAACGACATTCTTAAGCCAGAGTTCTGTAAACGGGCCCTGTTCGCAGATGACACAGCTATAATTGCACAGCACAAAACACCAAATTCCGTCATTGTTTTAATTAATAATTACATTCCTCGCTTGAAAAGTTGGTTGACCACCTGGGAAATCAAAGTTAATCCTACAAAAAGTGCGTACCGCCTGTTTACACATAAATGGAATATTGGTTCTATTTTAAATGTCACCCTTTTCGGCCAACCAGTCCCCTGGGTTACTGAGTACAAGTACCTGGGGTTAGGTTTAGACTCAAAGTTGAACTATAATACCCATTTTACCAAAATAGTTTCAATAGCAATTGCTGCTAGCGTTTAGCTAAAAAGCCGAATTTCTCGAAAGAACAGGCTAGCGATCAGACATAAAGTTTTGCTCTACAAATCAATCCTTCGACCAATTCTCTTATACGGATGTCCCATTTGGGCGTCCTCCACAACCGTAAACTTGAGGAAGCTGCAAGTCAAATAAACAGATAACAGCTATGATAGTTAATGCTCCGTGGTTTGTTAGAAGGAAACAACTCCACAGAGACCTTGATCTAGATCCTATTATGGATTATATTTTCAAAATTTCTAAATCTTCCCATTCCAAATGCCCTCAGATCCGCAACGAAACGATCAGACAAATAACTGTATACCATCCAGGTGTGGCGAGCTAAAAAAAAGACCATCTACGATACGCACTGGGAGTCTTTCCCGGCTTTGAAGAAACGTTGTGAAACTTATTCCGCGACGGTTGATTCTACCGCTGTGGCTGGAGTCTAGCTACTTCGATCAATTCAAGCGAATCTGAGCTGCAATCTTTGACATTTAAATCTTAATTATTTGCTACGATGTGCACCTTAATTCAGAACATGGCTATCTGACTTTTAAATTTTTAATTGTATTAGTATTTAATCAATCTTTAACTTATTTTAAGAAACTTTCAATTAACTTGCTAATTGTTTGTTTACTTTTTACTTTTAACTCAATAGTCTAATTTAACAGCTTTTTGGCTGAATTGCTTTGTAAATTTTAATTATCCTGATTTATTGTTTAAATTCTTAACCTTTTATACTTTTATTTTATTTTTGATTAAATTTTTAATAATTTTAAAATATTTTACTTTTATTAAACTTTTAAATTCTTAATTTAATAGCTAATTAATTGCTTCGGTCATATCTTAAATTTTAACACATTTTTAACTTGCTTGTAATATTTAAAAAAAAATGTATCAAATTAAAAATAAAAAAATTAAAAAAAATGTTTTTCCCGACTTTGGGTTTTTGAAATGTGTACCAAAACAATGGCGCCATCTACAGATAACTGAAGAACCAAATTGAAGATCAATTTTGTATGTTATTTGCTGTTGGCTGTGTTTTCTTTAATCTACTTTATGTATCTTTAACTTTTATATTTTTAATTTTAATTCCTTTTATTTTATTTTTATTTTTAGCTTAAAATTATTATTTTTAACTTTAACTTTTATTATTTTTTTTAGGGGCATCGTCAACAGACTCCTAATTGTACCGATAGCTTTAGCTTTTTCAATCTCTTGCTTTAATTGTTCTCAAGCAAGAGATGTTTTTTTTAAATTTAATTATTTTATTTTCGTTTATTTCTACTCTTTAATTGAAGTAATTTTGTTCTGTGCTAAGGTTTTAACTAAATTAAGATGTGGAGGTTTTCGTGGTTCTTAAGACCACCTTGGAACTCCGTTACCGATACGCCCGTTCCCCGTTGCCCGAAAAATGTTTAACGAAAGAATATTTTATTGTTGTTGTAAAAAAAATAATACCAAAAGATCAAATTCAGTGAATTAAAAATGACTGGTTTTTTAGAAATCAAAAATAATTTTTCAAAACTCGATGTAATATCCTCAATGTCCTTTATAATTTTCTTTTGAATGACATCTATGAAGGCGAAACATTTATACCGCCCTTAAATAAATGCATTGTTGTGAAAGGATCTGAAGTACTTTAAAATTTTGAATTTCTAAAAAAGGGTATCTAATTCTTTGCAAATAATTTCAAAATACAGAAAAAATTCATCAGGATTTTTGGGCGATATTTCTCTTGACAATTTTGAATTGAGTTATTTTTATTGATTTCGAAATTCATGATAATTAAGATTTATTGTTTTTTTTTATAAAAAAAACTCTTTATTCTTTTTTTTAAGTTTTTAATAGTTTTAATTTTTTTATGTTGGAATCCTGTTTTACTCCCTGTTGGAGACTCATAGTTTCAAAATTGTAAAATTACTTAGTATTCAATTATTGAAATAAAGTTGGGTTTTTACCAATCATAATTCCTTGGACGTGTTTTCTAAAAATAAAATAAACTAAAAGTATTTGTTTGAGATGAATCATATTTATTAAAATATAACTTTATTTATACGCCATTTAACTTTTAATTTTGATTTAATCCTTAAATTAAAAATTATTTACGCCATAAATGTCCTATAATGCTTCCATTTTGTAAACGCTTTAGGATATCTTTCAATGAGTAATTCAGATTTATTTTTTGATTCTACCAATTACAATCGAACTCATAAAGTTGAATCCCGACTTGCTTTAAAAAGTAATACAACGCATTAAAATATATCTTATCTTATTGTAGATTAACACGGAGATCCCTGGTCTCGTAGCGGCCACTAGCTCCTTCACTGTAAAATGTATAAACATAGCGGTGGTCTCATGCCCTTTGAGTTAATAAGAAAAATAGATAATTAAATGCCTCTTTTTTTAAAAAAGATTTATTTATTTAATAAATGAAAAAATGAAAACTAACAAAAAATTTCAAAAGTATAGATGTTGATGAAATCAGTTGCATGTAAATAATAATAATAATAAAACAGAAGCGAACTTTTTTCAGCTAGGCAGTTGTAAGGAATTAATTTAAAATATTTAGAACAGTGCGAGGTCTTTTGTTATGTTTGCGGGAAGAAATATCATAATCGTAATTTTGTAGGATATTTAAAACAGGGTTATTGATGTGTCGCATATCATTATAGAATTTAGTAGAAATTTTGTGAATAAATTGTCTTAAACTTGAAATCGAGAGAGCTCGTCTAATATCACCATTACGAAAGTACCAGGGTGAATTCGTTAACATTCTGAGAGTTTTGTTCTCAAGTCTTTGAATAATTTCAAAATTTGTACGTGCAACAGAACCCCAAACTGGGCTTGCATAAGCTAATACTGGTCGAAGATAAGAGAGATAGATTAGAATTTTCAGATTAAGAGGTAAAGCTGAATTTCTATTTATTAAAGGATACATAATTCTAAATTGAGTATTGAATTTATTTCTAAGGTTCTAGATATGCGATCTGTAGTTAAGTTTACTATCAAGAATAATTCCTAAGTACTTAGTTTCTTTAGACCAGGTGATATAATTATTATATATTTTAATATTAGGAGGGTTATAGGATTTTTTGCAAGTGAAAAGAACTGCTTCAGTCTTGTCTACATTTAATTTTATCTTCCAGTTAATGAGCCATTTTTCTAAATCAATGATATAATTTTGCAAATTTTCCTGGATAGTGCAAGTTTTTCGGCCTTGCGTTAAGATCGTCGTCAGCATACAGACTAATTTTGATATTGTTCTTTTGTGGAATATCGTTGATAAAGATTTTATAGAGGAAAGAAGCTAGAATAGAGCCCTGGGGTACACCAGCATGAATATCACGAATTGAGGAATCAGTATTCCCTACTGCGACAACAAAGTGTCTGTCTGAAAGATAGTTAAGAATTACTTGAATCAAATAAGGAGAGAAATTGTAAGTAATGAGTTTGTAAATCAATCTCTTAACCCAGGCTCTATCAAAAGCCTTGGCCACATCAAGAAAAATTGCAGCAGTATCATATTTCCAGGTAAATCCTTCAGCAACAGTTTCTGTGAGATTGTAGAGCTGATGAATTGTAGAAAGTTTTTCGGTAAATCCAAATTGCTGTGGGATGAGAAGGTTCTTTTGATTAGACTCACTTTTAAGGAGGTTCAAGATGACATTTTCAATTAATTTACTAATTGAAGAGAGTAAAGAAATTGGTCTGTAATTAATAGGAGAAGTAGGATCCTCTCCAGGTTTAAGAATTGGGAGAATTCTAGCTGTTTTCCAAGACTTAGGATAGTAACCAGTATGAAGAATAGAATCAGTAATTTTACACATCTCAAGTATTATTTTGAAAGGAAGGTTTTTTAACATTTTATTAGTAATTTTATCTATGCCAGGAGTTTTGTTAATTTTCAGTGAGGAAATACAATTAATAATGAAAGATGCTTTAGTAATAGGAATTTCAGAGACTTGATAAGTATTAATAAAATTAGTGATAGTGGACTCAACAAGATTTTCTGTATCATGATTATGAATGTTGTTCTCAAGAAACTGCTCCTGAAGGATATCAGCTAAAACCTCAGCTTTTTGACTGTCAGTGGTGGCTAGCGAATTGAAATATATCTTATTACTGTATTGCAAAATAAAATCAATTTTAATAAATAAACATATTTGTCGTTGTCTTTCACTTTAATACATAAAATCTAAAATAAATTCAATGAGTATGTAATATATATAATACGTGTGCATGTCTATGTGTAATGTAATTTATAAATATATAAAATTCCTTTTTATAAAATATACATTATATATCAAAAATATAAATAAGTTTATTTTCAATATTTAAAAAGTTAGTTATTTAATTATATAAATATGATATTTCTCTATCGTTTGTTATCCTTATGCCGGACGTATTGTTTTCTTACGCTAAGTAACATTTTTCTCATTTTCCAATAATTGGGTGTATCTAATTTTAGATTTAATTTTAAAAATAAGTAATTATGCTTTTGGTTTTTGGAAATTGAAATAAATAAAGATGCATTTTAAAATACTACTTTACATAAAATTTAATTTTTTTTTACTCGACTGTAACTCGTTTAGCTTTTGATACTGTTGAATATAAAAGAATCATTTCTTTCTTACTACTTTACATTTAAAATAATCCGTATTTGAAACAGTTGCACATTTAATACAAATATATCATGTCAATACAAAATTCAGATAACAAATTAATTTTTTCCCATTTGAATAATTATATTCGTATTTTAAGAAATCTATTAAAAATCAACATTATTTTTCTGATACAATTATTTATTATTAAAAAATTCTAAAAAAAAATCAAAATTGCACGAAGGGTAAAGAAAAATTACTTGTCTTTGAAAATAATTCACAATATGTTAATAAATACATCCCTTATTGAAATAATAATAATAATAATAATAAAAAAAATTGAAATTCCATTCTAATTTTTAATATTTAATGTATAGATAATCATAAAATTTATTACAAGGCTGTATAGATACATAATAATTAATGTCCTTTATCTGCCTAACAACAGAAGGCACGCTATAGTGTAATCAAATGTTAGTGTTTGCTATTTGTACATCGAATCCCTATTTTCCCGTACCATACAGCATCAAACTCGTATTTTCGGTACTATACGAACTATTTATAGTTAAACAGTTAAACTTCAAATAAACAGTTGAAACTTATTTGAAGTTCAAAGTTCTTATTTGTAGTGCTTGCTCAATCCTGTTTCAATTCATACGATTGCTATTATCTATTTGTCATGACTTTTCTTTCCTACTGCCATCACATACCATTGAGTAGATGAACGCTTCGCGTTCAGGCACTCGACATCTTTATTCAACTTAGTAGCTCGATCCTGTTTACTATGACAAAACTTTGAACTGTAGTACAGTTTGCATTCGAATGAATGATCCGTAACATATGAATACTGATATAATGTTTCTTTCTATTTATAGGGATCATATGGATTAGACCTATCACTAGTCTGGAAATAAATCACTGAATTTTAAATGAAATTTGTATGATTAATTTAGGAGCTTGATTTTGCGAATACGAGTAGTAAAAATTTAAAAATATTATTGATTTATTTATTTAAAGTTTCAATTAATTAAATTGCTCATCTATTTTTTTAAAATTTTATTATTATTTAAGATAAATTTTCTTCCTCTGTACCCGTAAGCAAACGAAAGAAAACACAGAAAAGATGGCGGCTCCCATGCGTGATGTCAGTAGGACTTTAAAAGATGCTCTTTTTGAAACTTTAAACTCTATTTTATCACCTAATCACGATGTGAGAATCAGCGCCGAACAACAAATAACTGTTCTTGAAGTTACTGATGGTATTTATAAATGTTATCACTTTTATCGACTTGTGTTCTGTTGTAATAAATCGAAGAGTGGAAGGCGGGAAACGACTAATGTTTCAAAATAATACAGTATTTTTTTTTATTACATAAAACTGAGAATCTTCTTTGATAGATGGCTGAAAACTATTGCTATATGTAGTCAATAAACTATATAAATGTTTTGTTTTTAATTATTCTTGCACGTTGTCAAAACCCGGCTGTCAATGTAGCAATAATTGCAGTTAGTTGAAAGTTTTGCAAGTAGCAAATTCTTGTTTTTCTTTAATTTTTGGAAATTAGTGCTTTTAATGTATGTTTTTTTTTTTGAAATATTTATATTAAAAATCATAAATACATAGTATGATAAAAGTTATATTAAAAATAGCGTATTTTTCTTGCGTAAAATGTTTATTTTAATATGTATTTTTAAAAAAAACGGACTGTACACATAATATGCAATTAAAAAAACGAATCGCTATAAATAAATTTGATATTATAAAAAAATTGAAGTCTTTTAGGTTTTGTAATCAAAATATATTTTAATTTATGTTTTTATATTAAACATTAAAGTCATTTTTTTTAATGACTCTTCTATTTACTGTCTATAGATATTTTAGTTCTGGTTAAGTTTTCATAAATTATAAGAAAATTAAGTTTACACACTGATTCTGAAGAAAATTATATAGTATGTCCTATTAAGATCTTAATTGATGAATGAAACCAATTATTTTGTTCATATCTAAATAGTATAAATGAGCTTACTTGCTTTAAAATCCACTTCTTTATTAAATCTTGAATTTGCCCTCTTAATACAAGAGGTAAAGATGTATTTGGATTGAGCTCTGGACAGCTTTGTCTTCATGTAGAAAGAGTGCATTAAATCTTTGACTTTTGTGAAAAGAGTTTTCAATGTTGTCCATGTTTTATTTTTCCAAGTATTCCTTTGTACTTGTTGGATTTTATTAGGTTTTCTATTAGGTAACTCTTATGTTTTCAAAAAATTCATCAATGAACTATTTTAGTGTAATGCACTACTTTGAAAACAAACAAGATAAGATATAATATTTAAATGGCTTTTTTTTTCAGAATTTGCTGTCCATTTGACAGAGTTAATGTTAGATCAACATGCTCCCCTTCCAATAAGACAGTTGGCATCTGTGCTTTTAAGGCAGTATGTTGAATCTCATTGGTCTAGTTCTGCTGAAAAATTTAGACCCCCTGAAACAACACCAGAGGTAAATGACCATTTTTTTTTTTTTTAAATGATGTGTGTTAAACAAAACTACTTATTATAGGATTAAGAGATGAGCTGATGACGCATGAGATCATGCTTTTAATATTGTTTTTTCAAACATAAGTGTAAATTTTATTTATACATATATGCATGTTAGTTCATATTTAAGCCTTACTTCTTTGCTTTTATTAATTTTTAAAACTTATCATCTAATATAATTCATCAAATAAAAGTGTAGAGTCTATATATAGGAAAACTTCTATAGACTTGGGTAAAATACCTCAAGGCAACCTGAAACCCCAGCATGCCTTGTCAAATACACATTGAAAGTACTCCCAACATTTTCACCTCAGCTTTCTGATTTCTTAATCTCCTCCTTTATCTATGTCTACTGCTTTTATCTCGTATGTATTCCTTGACTCATTCATCAATGCTTTTTGCTTGTCTTCCCTTTTACTATCTTGTGGCTGCTTGATTGCTTTTTTCTCACCTTTGTGTCTTCTTGGTTATTTTTTCCCTCTGTTTCTGTCTCAGGTACACATGTTAACCCTCTCCCTGAACTTTCTGAGGGCTGGGTGTTTGTTTACAAGAACTGGCAATAATTTGAAAGGAACTTTTAGTTAATCAAGCACAGAGATATAATTAGTTTTTCCAACTTCATATAATAATTCAGTGATGTTCTTCAATGGGTAGGCATTGGGAGTCAATATTATTCAATGCATAACTTGATGCTTCATTTTTCTTCGATACTGAGTGAACCATACTCTCCAATTTTCAGCTCTTAAGCCTAAACTGTTTCAGCAATAACTTCATCATCTATATTGATATTTCTCAAAGTTTTGGTGTGTTCATCTGAAGCACAATTTAGATCTAAATTTCACTAAAATTAGTCTGAATACTTTTAATACAAAACCTAGATCAATTGAAAAAAAAAATTCAAAGTTGGATCAATTGTAGTTAAGAAATTACCCAATTTGGTTTTATGACAATTTGACAACTTTTCATAGTTCGTAAATTTTTCATGGTGGACTTCATTTTTTAGTAGCATGTTGAACCAACTTTCTAAGAGTTAGGTGTTTGTTTACCAGAGTCAGCAATATGGCTAAGAAATTTTAATGCAACTAGTATCGGGTTTGTGTTTTGTTGTAAGAAACTTATCCATAACGAGAAGATAATAAAGTAATACATAGATACTAAGGAAGCACACAAATTTATTTCGTAGCAATATCTTACTAATAGTGTTCTAATAAGAATTGGCAGAAAAAGCAGTAAAGCCAGGAACATCAGATCAGAATCATTTAATACTAGAATTAAAAACAATTGCTTTCTCTGCATTTATTATTTTTGCTTCTGATAGATGAGTGATTTTCTACCCTGAGATCGATTTGTTAGTGGTTCGGAATCCACGTTAATCTTGTATGCCTCATTTTCTTCTCTTATCAGTTATCATTTCCAACAACCCTTTTGTGATCCCTTCATCATTCACTATTAGGTTCTTAAGTTTCATCATCCTTAACCCCACTACCATGTTTCAACTCCCTAGCCGCCTCTTGGCAGTCATATTTTTTGACATTCTCTTGTTTAAAAAACTACATTCCAAAATATCTTATTTTTTAAGAAACAATTTTTAATTGAAATAACACATCCACAGCTAATAAAAAAGAAGAAAAAATATATATTAGTTAGGTTTACAAAAAAAAAAAAAAAAAAAAAAAAAAGAGAGAGAGAGAGAGCTCTGAACTATTTGCACTATAGTTGTCACCTCTGGTATTGATCCTACTCACTACATTAATACAAATGCGAGTTGGGGCAAGAGTTGAAAATTAAAAAAATTCAACATAGCAAGGCTTAAATGAACAAACTCATTTACTGATCAGTATTTACAAAGAAATTAAACATTTAAATAAGGCAAGCTGTTCTCGCAAACAGTGACATTGAAATTGCTCCAATACTTTGAGTTCAGCTTTCTGTTCTTTCCTTCATTTGGGACCACTTCTTTTATCTCATCTGTGCTCCTTGGCTCAATTTTTCTTGTTTGCTTTCTCCTATCATTCCCATGCAGCACCTTTTTAATGGGTTTTCTTCTTGCAAACACTGGGGTTATACACTGAATATTCTCATTTAATTTTCTTTTATATTACAGAAAATTATAATTTTATTCATTACATTATAGGCAAAACTTGCTGTACGTAGCATGTTACCAATGGGTCTACAGGAAACTATCAGTAAAATAAGATCAAGTGTTGCATATGCCATATCTACAATTGCTCAATGGGACTGGCCAGAAGATTGGCCTGAGCTGTTTGATATCCTACTACGCAGTCTTGTCAGTGAAAATAGCTGTGCAGTACATGGAGCTATGAGAGTTTTAAAAGGTAAATCAAGTTGCATAATTTACTGATAAAATGCAGAAATGTCTGCAATAAGTATTTTCTTGAGATTCTATTCACAACTTCATTATTATTGCCATTTAAATGTTTTCATAATGAAATCAGTGTTATTTCATGTGGTAGTGATATTCAAACTTTATTACCTTTGCTCCATCTGTCCCTAGGATAGGAATATTCTGTTGTGCCTTCTTAATCTTTTACATCCTTAAATATCATAATAATAATAGGGATTTATTTGGCTTATCGTATTTTACTAGCACATGAATAGTAGTAGATTTTTTAAATTTAATGTTGAAATGTTTCGGAGTATTATAATTTACAATTAATAAAATTTTTTTTTATATGTAAGAATAACCAATTCTACATATATTATTTTTTATCTCAAAAATTATTGAAATATGTCAGTGCCATTGGTCATCAATGAGCTAAGTCTCCTGAGCTATTTTTTTCATCTGAAGTACAATCAGAATTTCCTATGATCTATTAAGAAGTAATTGGTGTCAATTTGTGATTTGATAGCAGCTGAATTTATATATTGTAAATATTTTGTAGTTATAAACATGTTGAAATGAATCAAAATTTTGTTTATGTATAGTTTTAGAATTTAATTCTGTACCTTACAGTTAGTCTAATTTTTAATAATTTGGAAGTTCATAGTAACTGAAGTTTGTGTTTGTTGAAACATATTTTTATGCTATATTTTGTGTTTAAATTATTTAATTTTGAATTATGATTTGAAAACCACTAGCAAATGAATAAGATATTTCTGAGATGTCGACTGGCTACCATTTTGTATGAGTTATTTTTAAATTTAATCACAAAATATACCAATTCTGTACCATTTTCTTTAAAACTAGTACCTCAGCTTCCATCAGTTTTAGGTGCTGTCTGTTATTTAATCATAATTTTAAAAATGTGGTTTATTATCACAGAAAATAAAAATGTTAAGGAAACACACTGACGGGGGAAAAAAAATCCCACTTGGAACATGCAAATCAGGTTTGCTTTAAATGCATGCTATAAAGTTCATGAGCATTATTGAACTTTGAAATTTGACATATTGAGTTGATGTTAGCCAAAAATGCCATTAAAAAGATGAAGAAGCCGTTATCAACAGCTCACTGATTTTGAACAAAGGTATATAATAGGGCTATGAGAAGGTGATTTTCTTTCCGCGATATTGCAGAAAGACTTGGCCGAAATGTGTCCACTATGCATGATTGTTGGGAGCAGTGGTCAAGGGATGGTATTGCCTCAAGAAGACCGGGTTCCGGGCGGCCAAGTGACACAAGAGAGGAAAGACTGCCATATTCAGTGTACAGCTGTGGCAGAAATTCGAGCTGCAGTTGGTACATCAGTGACACAACAGGCTGTTAGAAATTGGTTACTTCAAGGACAGATCTGAGCCTAGCGCCCTGTAGCGAACATTCCACTGACTCCAGCCATTGCTGTTTGCGATACCAGTGGTGTCAATACAGAGCTCATTTGAGGATGGAGTTGAGATCTGTTGTGTTTTCGGATGAAAGCAGGTTCTGCCTTGGTGCCAGTGATGGCCGTATGTCAGTCAGAAGGAGGCGAGAGGAACTTCTGCAACCAGACACACTGGACCTACACCCGGAGTCATTGTCTGGGGAGCAATTTCATATGAAACAGAGCACTCTGGTTATCCCAAACACACTGACTGCAAATTTGTATGCCAGTCTGGTAATTCAATCTGTAGTATTGCTATTCCTGAACAACATTCAAAGGGAGTTTTCCAACAGGATAACACTCGCCTTCATACCGCTCTTGTAACGCAACATGCTCTACAGAGTGTCAACATTTTACCTTGGTCTACGAGATCACCAGATCTGTCTCCAATTGAGCACATATAGGATCTCATTGGACGATAACTCCAGCATCATTAACAGCCAGTATTGACAAAACAAGTACAACAAAATGACATTTGGCACCTGTATGACACAGTGCATGCATTCAAAATTCTGGAGGTTACACCGACTATTAATATAACAGCATTTTATATTTGAAATGCATTTTCTTGATCTTAAATTAACCTGTGATCTTTATAAAATTTAATCAATTAAACATGTTAACTATACAAATGCATTGTTCGAATTTCTTTACTCTACAATAATTTTTTCTTGGCTTTGGGATTTTTTTTTTTCGTCAGTGTATATTTTCCATATCATTTATCTTAGCATGCTAGGATTAATTTTTGACTCCTTTAATTATGAGGAGTTAAAAATTAATCAAATATTTATTTTGTTTTGTAATTTTTTTCTCTGCAATGTTTTCTTTATGATTTTGAAAAACTTGCTGTGTAAATGTTTTTGAATTGAGCTGTAATAATAGTATATGCATATAAATATGTATATATCCATTGCAGAAATCACCAATGAAGTTTCTGATTCTCAGATGCCTCAATTTGCTCCTGTCATTCTTCCAGAGATGTTGAGAATTTTCCACCAAGCTGATGTAATAAATAATTAAAAGTTATAAGTATTTTACTTCAATACAAAGTTTGAGAATTTTAATTTATTTATGTAAAAAAAAAAGGTAATTCAAATTAAAAATTGCAACTTGTTGCTCATAATGATTTTGAGTACTTTTTATTCAGTCACAAAAGTCTTAGAATGAATAAAATATTTTAAAGTCAAATTAGATAAAAATATAATGTAATTTATTTTTAGTTATTTGTTAAATTAATTTATTAAAAGTTGCTAAAAATTTTATTTGTTGAAAATTCTTACCAAATAACTTAAGGTTATGTGCATGTATTGTAAAATAAAAATAAAATAATTAACTAAAAGTAAATAAAAATAATTATTTATTATCTACTTTCTTTTACTTTAAGTTAACACAAGTGTGTGAATTTTTGTTTACATATAAAGTAAAAGTTTTTTTTTGAAAATCTAATCAAAGTTTAAAAATGTTTTTTCTTACATACTTAAATTCTGTATTTTTATTCCTTTATCAAACTGATAAAAATGTACATTAAGAAATTCTACCATAGAATATCTGAAAAATATTTTTTAATACATTTTTTATGACTTATATAATTATCTCAATAAAATACTGATTTTTGTTAGAAATATGGAATTCGCACAAGAGGCAGGGCTGTCGAAATTTTTTCCACTTGTGCTGAATTGATTGGATCAATGGCTTTATACAATAAGGTAATTTATTTTTCAGTGAAAATTTGAATTACCCCTCTCTTCCAGAATATGATAATTTACAAATAAATTATTATAAAATTAATAAATAGTCTTTTTTTCAAATAATAGCTTTCTGATTTTATAAAATGATTAAAAGTGTAATTTTTAAATGCTGTATTATCCAAATTTCTTCTGATTCTTTTTTTATTACAACATGCCTGGTCAACTTTCTGATTGGTAAATAAATTTATTTGTATTATATTTATTTAAGAAATCAAGAAAAAAATCCCTCTATGTCTCCTGGATTTGTATTCCAATTGTAATTTGAAACTTCTTGTTTTAAGTTTTTAATAAATGATCCTACCTTATTCAATTCTATTTTAATAAGTTTATGAATTTAAATACTATTAATTTGTTTTGAAAATGAAGTTTTCTAAAAGTTTTCCGTAGTTTATGTATACAGGAATACATTTTTAATTAGTAAATGCTTAATTTTAAAACTATATTTTTAAATTTTTTCTCTACTATATTCCATGTCTTTCTACTTAAAAAAAATTCAGCTACTAGTAATATTGTAAAATGGTCAACAAATTTTCAAGGTGTAGCAGTAAGCACCTATGGATTTGCTGCCTTAGCTTTCTATCCATTGTACAAGTGCATCTTCAATTTTGCTGATATTTAAAATTATTTCTTAATTGTAGAATTTTCAAAACATGGGCTTTGCTTGGCACTTCTTATTAAAAATTTTCGTTTATATTTCAGAGCTTGCATTCTGAACAAGTTTGAATTCATAAAAATAAATGTGGTATAACACCTGACATTAACTATACAAGAGATATTAAAATAAACTTTAAAAAAATGTATTTCACTCCTTTTATACTTTACTGTAATATATTTTTGTTACAAAACAAATTAAAATTATTTTGATATTAAATTGAAAAGCAAAAATATTTCAGTTTTGTTATACAATTGTTCTGGGTTTTATTCTCTGCATAAAGGTAGCATAATGGCAAGTATATCAACTTCTGAGAAATTTTAATATCAGTAAAAAAAATTGTATACAAGGTACTATTTTTGCTTTTATAAAATTTCCTATAAATTGTATTTTATGAAATAATATGTCATATTAAGATTTTGATTAACAAAATTTTAAAAAAATAATTTTTTTTAAACTGTGAATATGTATTTTAATATAAAAATACAATTTTTAATTGTTGAAAATGCTTGTATTTTAATTCCTTGCTTTGTCTTTTAAGGCATCTCCCAAGGAGCTTTTGTTTCCTATCCTGACACCTTTTGTTGAAGCCCTAGTAAGTGCCTTAAATACACCCGATGGACACACTTCTGACAGTGGCTTGAAAAAAGATATTTTAAATGTAAGTATTTGACAATGTGCATCATTAATGCGTAGTTTGAAAAGTGTACATTCAATGTTACATGATAATTTTCATTAAATGATTTGAATTATTTGTGATTTTTTTTTTTAATCATTTAAAAATATTTTTAAGTAATATGGATTTAAGGAAAAATAAATTTATGTGGAAAAATAAATGGGTAAAATTTTGTTATTAATGACTAAATTACAAGCAGATTATAATAATGAAAGCATTATTAAGTATAATTTTAATCAATTATTTTATTGTAATGCTATTAAATGAATTTTTTAAATAAAAATTATTAATTTTATGCAAACATGTAAAATAACAAATTTAAATGTAATTTTCTTATGGTAATCCTACATGTGAAAGTTTTAATATCTAATATGTTCATTTTTCAAAAGAAAATATTTTGTGTTCATATGTTAAAATCTTAGATCATTACTATAAATTTTACTTTATCGTTATATTGTCTACTATTAATGTAAAAAATAGAAAAAAAATTATAAAATATTTCTAATTATTTTTTTAGCTGTAGTTAAATCTTTACTTGCCTTATTTGTATCTGAACTTATTTTCAATTCATAATTTTTTTAGGCTTTACAAGTTTTAGTGAAGTATTTTCCTAAAAAAATAGTCCAATGGATTCCTCATATACTGACACCTGTATGGAATTCCTTAACCACAAGTGCAAATATGTATCCTTTACCTGTGTATCAATTTAATTAAATTGCAAATTTTATAATAAATGTAAGAATTTGTTTAAAAAAAAAGGTTTAGGCATCAGTAAAAATTTGTGTATACAAGCTATGTCTCATTTCTATTGTAAATGAGGCATAGCTTTTTTTTGTCCTTATGGTAATTATCTTGTAGCATTTTATAATGTAAGATCCTTTCATTTTCCTAATTTTAATAACACTTTGACACAAGAAAATTAAAATATGTATAAATTTTCAGCAAAAGGTTTTAATGTTTAATGATATATTGAACATTGAAATTCAATAAAGGTATTCCATTACACTGATAATGAAATTTTATACTAATGTTCACTCTTATTATTGATACCTTATAATGAAACTAATTTCTCTTCTTTAAAAAACATGTTTAAAATAAATATTATGAATAATTTTACGTTTCCTTAACTTATGAAGATATGTTCAAACAGTAGTAAATGTCTCAGAAGAAGCTGACAATCCTGTAGATTCAGATGGTAATGTCAAATATGTTTTTATCATGAAATTATTTGTTTCTTTGTAATGTTTTTTACATATCTTTTATTTTTTTAAGTTACTTTCCACTAATAAATAGCCAGAACTAACATTTATGAATTTTTCATATGATTAAGTAGATTTAAATGCCATTGATGGGAAGAGGGACATACATTCTCATTCTCCAGATTTTTTATTGTAGGCTCTTTTTTTTTTTTTTTTTTCAAATGCAGAAGGTAAACTGATTGAATAAATATATTATATTTAAAAAGTAATATGATTTTAGACTGGATAGTTTTATTAAAAGAATCATCATCAAGCACATTAAACTATTTTTGAAAATTTACATAGTTGTTTTATTATTTAGGAAGTTTGATGTAAAATATCTGTTAAATCTCAAAATCACGGCAAATCAAGTCAAAATATTATGTTTGTATCGTGGTTACAAACATATTAATTATATTGATTTGATCTTTAGTTGATTTCATTCAATTAAACATTGGATTCTAATAAAACGATTGCTATTTTCATATTGGTATCAAGCTTTTGTGGGATTGCATTTCTTTTGTTTGTGAAAGCTTATAAAATATATACGCTTAATCAATTATTAATATTAAATCTAATAGATATTTTTTAAAAGAAATTTTTAGATGTTGCTATAATTGAGTAAATTTATTAATTTCTAGATTTTTTTAATGTTATTTTAAAAATAATATCCTTTAATTTCATTTTTTTTTAAATCTAAATTGTTTTCCTATTATAGGTGATTCTATAGGCTTTGAAAATCTAGTTTTTAGTATATTTGAATTTATCACTGTCCTAGTAGAAGCTCCCAAGTACAAAAATTATATCAAAGATGGAATGACAGATTTAATTTATTACATAATACTGTATACACAAATAACAGAAGAACAGGTAAGTTAAATTTTTTTTTCTTACATTTCTAGGTGTTGAGTTCTCGTTTTAAGATAAAATACGCATTTCTTCAAATAGTATTTATCTTTATGATACATTGATCCTATTTATAATATGATTTAATATCAGTTGTATGATATTCATTTTATTTTTTAAGATATGATCTAGAATTTCTTGACATAATTCAATATTTATTTTTGATTGAGGTAAATAACATAATCTCAATTAAAATGGAAAAAAAATTATTTAACAAATAATATAATTGTATCACAATTTTTTTTTATTATCTGCGCTGCAATTAGGACTTTTTTTTTGTACATTAAAATTGTCTTTTTTGTACAAAAAAAAAAAAAAAAAAAAAAAAAAAGACAATTTTAATATACGTCCAAAATTTTATTGGGCATTAAATAAATTCATTAAAACTGAATATGAACTACAGAACTATGATTAAACTTTATTTTTGTTACTAATTTGCTATAAGAATTTTATTTAATAGGAAAACCAAATAAAAGCATGATGGTCATTAAATTTGTTTTAAGCTTTTGCTTTTTAATCATTAATTTGTATAGTGGTTATTAAACCCTCCAACAATCTCATATTTCAAAGTTGAATGACATTGTTCCACGTTCTCTGTTAACAGTTTAGAACATGGAGCCTTAATCCCGATCAGTTTGTCGAAGATGAAGATGAAGAAACTTATGCCTATTCTGTAAGAATATCTGCTCAAGATTTGTTAATGGTAAATATTCTTAAAATTTTTTTTATATTGTATATTTTAATTTAATTTATTTTTAGTAAATATTTTTTATATTGTTAATTTATGTATATAATATGTTATTATGTATGTATATTATTGTTAATTTAATTTCATTGTCATTTTCAGATCTTAGCCCAAGAATTTGAAGATAAATGTTCTGTGAGCTTATGTGCAGCTGTTACTCGTCACATACATGAAACTGATAAAAATACCAATCCTAATTGGTAAGTATATTCTGTTAATATTTGTGCAATGCATGATAGTTAATTATTTCAGGTATTTTATGAGAATAGTACTATACCCAAAAAGTAAGACCAATTATTTTTTTCAAAAGCACTTTATTTATTTCATCACTTTCAACGTAATCCCCTCCAAACACAAAACACTTATGCCAACTTTTTTTCTAATCCTCAATGCATACCAAAAAGTCATTGGCGGGGATGGCCTTCAAACTGTGGTGCGATTCATGTTGAATCATTTCAATCGAGTTAAAAGGGGGTCTCCCATAGTTTTTAATCAAGAGTTAAAAACTATGGGAGCTACAATCAGTCATTTAATTAGAAAGTGGTAGAGCATAATCATTTTAGTACAAAAGACATATTGTGCTCGCATTCTGAACTAAAATCTAAAACGATGAAAGATGAACTTTTTTATAATATTTAGAGAATAAAAGCAAGAATTTGATATTTAATATAATTTATTGGATAAACCATATTTTTCATGTAAATACAACTTCAGGACACAAATAAAAACATGTAAATGGAATGTCATTTGTGAAAAATTAATGTCAACGTTGTTCAAAAAGATTTCCATTGGTACTCAAGGTACATTTTTAACACATATGTGCTGATTGTACTAGATACATCAACATAGAAGGTATTAATAATTATATGCAACAATGACACAGCAGTATAGGTCTAACAGACTTGTAGATGGCATATATACCTGACAGTTTCAATTATCTAATATTCCCTGTTATGTTAGAATATCAGAAATCTACAGTATATTTAACAATTTTTTTGCTGTTTGCAAATGAAAAGTAGAAAACTAATACATACATAAATTATAAAAATTTATCTGCTTATTAAATACTTAAATGTTAGATTAGTTAATAATTTACTTTTGTTTTTGCTAACTGAATTTTATGCTTTTAGTCGATTTATAAAAAGTTTTTCTTAGAAATAATACATATACTTCTGCAATTTTTAGGTGGAAAATTCATGAAGCCTGTATGCTTGCAATGGGCAGCATAAAGGATTTGATTATTTGCGGAATTCAGGAAAATAATATTCAGTTTGATATGTCTGGATTTATCCATTCAATTGTTGTGGAAGATCTTAATTTTACAGGTAAAGAAAGTTAAGTGACTTAAATCATAATTTTATGCATTATTATATATTCTTAGTTGTGCTATAGGACCGTTGGAGTACGAGTCATTATAATTTTATTAAATAAAAATGAATTATTGTTTTTGTCAAATTATAATAAGTTTAATTTTGGTATTTAATTCATTACAATGTTAGAGAAAAAAAAAAAATTTTTTTTGAAGTAATTTTGCGATAATGCAATTTTTTGTTTTCATTTTTATTATCTTTATTATTAATCTTCCATAACTAATATAATTATTTACAGCTTCGCCTTTCTTATTTGGTAGATGTCTTTGGTTTGCAAGTAGATATAGTACTATTATGAATGAAGATTTAATCAAGAGGTTAGTGATATTTTTAGAAATATTTTTTTTATTAAAAATAAAAAATATTTATATCTTGATGAAATAGAAAATTTATATTGATACATATGCTGACACTAAGTTGAGGTTATAAGTTGTTTATTTTGTTTTTTATTGCCATTATTTTTCAATTATTATATTGTGCAAAATATTTTATCTCAAAATTTCTGTATTAAAGGTTTTTACAAGCCACTGTAAATGGATTACAGCCTTCACAAGAATGTACTGTCCGTGTTAGTGCTGTAAGATCTGTTTGGGGGTATGTATTTACATAATTACTCTTGCATATCAATAAAATTGTAAATAATATATTTTTTTTCCATTATAGCAGGTAAATTTATAAAAATAAGACTTACCAATGCATTATAAACGCATAAATATATTAATCAATACTTATATAAATAATAATACTTATAAATTTAAGCATATAACCAAATATATTTCAAAAAATTGCTGCATGATGTAAAAATATTCTTTTAAGTTTTTTAATGTTATCTATAATTAATGAAGTGTTTTCTAGCTTAGATTTCATATAACATGTATGAAAGTAGTATATTTTGTTTTCATTAGAATTCATATAGCATCTTTAATTCAGAAATGATTATATCATAATAGAATTTGTCAATATAAAAAAATTAATCAAGATTTTTTTTTTTTTTTAATTTTGGATTTTGAGATTTTATTTTTAAATAGTTACTCAATGATTCTTTAATAGATAGTTTTTTTTAATATTTATAATCCATACAAGTAAAAAACATAGATTTGGATGTATATATATTTAATGTGAAGGATTTATGAACTTATATTTTTAATTATAGCAACCTAGCTGCTTTAACAATGCTGTTTATTACATTGTTAGTGACATTTGTCTCAATGTCAGGCAGTGATATTTTCTCTTGCTTGATTCAGTATTATCCTATGAAATTGTGCAACACTAAATTGACATGACTGAATATTTGGCAAACATTGTAAAATTTGGCTATAATTTATGAAAACGTATGATGTATTATTCTTTCAAAGATATTTGTGACAATTTGCACCTTTATTTTGATTAAAGGGGTCACATATTTATCAAAAGTGGTACAGATTCAATAGCTTACCTGGTAAGGAAATTGGTTTGTATGTAATAAAATACTATTTGTTTGCAATTTATAATATCCACAAAGAAACTCCTCAAGTGTTCAGATTATTATAATGAATATATTCCTTATATTTCTTATAATAAAAAACGTCATTCATCGTCAAACTCTAATATTTTTTTTCTTCCAAATTTTAATACCTTTTTCAGAAATCGTAAAATTTAATTCATTTTAAGAACATTTCATAATTGTTACCATTGTATGCCAGTATTTCTTAAATTTTATGCTTCTTATATTATTAGTCTTTCTAATTTGTAGATTTTGTGATCGTCTGAAAACAACAAATCATGTTAATATACTTGGACCTTATTTAGCTCCTATCTTAGAAGGTCTTATTTCTTTAGCTGTTCAATTCAATTCAGAAGTGCTAGCTCTTGTATTAGAGGCCATTTCAATTGTTATTACTGTAAGTAGATTTTATTCTATAAATTTAAAAACTTTATTATTGTATTGTTTTTATACTTTCATATTACTATTATCATATGTAAGGCATAATATCTCTATAATTACATTTTTTTATTTGATTATAAAGGTGTTAAATTTTAATAGATATTGATAAAAGAAATTATGTATACAAGATGAATTATTTATTTATTTTTCTCTGTTTTGTTCCGCTTCTCTCTCTCTCCTAATATATGCATGATTAGTATTTTTTTTATAAAAAAAATTATTGTACATTTTGTTTGCTTGAGATATTCTAATAATATTTTAACATTCTTGGTTTTTGGCTTCAGTATTGTTTTTTTTTAAAAAAATAAATGTAATTTTAATATATAAATATGATATAAACAAATTATTCTAGTTAGTGAAACTTTATGTTCTAATCCATGTATTTTTATAATAAATTTTTTGTATTTATGTTTAAGATTGATGAAGGTTTTACAGCTGAGTATGAAAGTAAAATATCTCCAATTGCCATAGCTGTTTTTCTAAAGCATAATAGTGGTAAGATTTTTTTTTTTATGTTAAAAAATATAATCATTAAATTTTTATGAACTTCTTATATAAAAATAATTTAGTTATGAGGTAATAAATATTCATTCAGTTTCTTTTATTGCTCTCAGCTATGCTGTGTATGATCATTTTAGTTTTCTTATATTAATATTTTTGTCTATTATTAGATCCTGTTTTAATAACAGTTGCTGAGGAAATATTCAAGCAGTTATCTAAAACTCCCCGAGCCAGGGATAACCTACAGCAACGTCTTATTCCTACTTTAGTGTCCATATTACAGTCCCCTCCAATAAAAGTGCCTCTTGGACTACAAGCTGTGAGTTTATTCATTTTTTTAAAAATTTACTTTTATATTTTAATCTGGTTTGATCAAATAGATCTTATCCTTTGCAGAAAACTTCTAATCAAAACAAATGCTGAAAATGCCAGAAAGTTCTTGAAAGACATTTTTTTCCCAGTTCAATTTATGAGTAATATTTTTCTGAAACCTGTATATTTTTTTAATTTAAAATCTTAAGCTTTAAGGAATTAATTCCATCTTGTGGAATAAGTTCTATCTCGTCAATTCCAAGATAAAACAATATTATTACAAAGTACATTTAATTATTACTATAAAGTTTATTTTAATAAATAATTCTGCTTATTTCAAACCAAATGAATAAATAAAAACAAAAATAATAATTTGTGATAATGGAAAAGAGGGGATGTGCTTTCAATACAAGTTGCAAATCACAATAACCAATACAATCAGTTTTAGGCTAATAAATTTTTGTAATATTTTCCCATAACAATTTTTTTTTTTAGTAAATGAATATTTTTTTAATATCCTGGAAACTTGACCATAGAACTATTTTTAAAGTTTCAGAAGGTCTTGGAAGTTGTGTTTTATATATGAATAGCAAAATTACTTATTAAGAGATCAGTAGAAAAGTTTCTGTGCAGACTAACACATGTATAGCTTTTAGATACATTCATTTGTAATTCATAAATAATATCTATCTAAAAGCTATATATGTGTTAGTCTGCACAGAAACCTTCCTACTGATCTCTTAATAAGTAATTTTGCTATTCATATATAAAACACAACTGAAGGTAAAAAAAAAATCTGAAAATTATTTTTAATCAAACTAAAATTTATTTTCCTTAAATGTCGATGAATAGTATTTGTAATTAAGGTAAAATAATGTGAAAAAAATGTCATATTAATTTTATAAATAATTTTCATGGCAACATCAGCTGAAATCTGCCTCCCACAATTATCAGTTAACATCAGAAAGAAGATCAAACTGTGCTTACATGTATATATATTTTTTAATATTTCCTTTGTTTACCATTCTTTGGAATTTTTTAAATGTCTTTGTTTAATTATTGAATCTTTTTTGCTAGTCATCCCTTGATGTGTTGGAGACCATTATCCGTAATTCTCCAAGACCTCTTGCACCTGCTTTTATTGCACAAGCTTTCCCTGCTGCAGTTCATTGTATCATGCACACAGATGATAATTCAATATTACAAGTAAGTTTCCTGTGTTTTGAAAGTCATGTAAATTGTTTCAAAGCTTTGAAATAGAATATATATGGATGGCAAATTTTTTTCTAGATAAAAAATGCCTTCTTATAATCAATAATTTAAATTGAATGTTAATTTTTTTAATATATTACATTTTCTTTCTAATTTATTGATGTGTTAATTTGCAATTATTTAATAAATTTATTTTAAATCTTTAAAATATTTAAATTTATTATGAATCCTTTATTGTTTTTATGCTTTATTCAGTTGGAATAACATTTGTAAGCAATGTAATTAATATATTTCTTCATATGATGTGTATAAACAAAAATAAATTGATTATACTGTTATTTCAAAAAGCATATTCATGCATTGGAGTGTGGCATTATGGGTAATTTTATTTTATTCATGACATGAAATGCAGTTCTAATATTTGAAACTAAATAAAGAATTGGCTTTTTAGAGTGGCGGTGAATGTTTGCGAGCCTTTGTTTCTGTTGCTTTAGAGCAAGTCACTGCTTGGCGAGATGAATCAGGCAACAATGGTGTAGATTATATTTTCAATGTAAGTTACTTCATTTTAAAAATTAAAAAAATAATTATGTACTGTAAAATTTCATATCTAATTTAGTGTTATTTAAGTCAAATTTATGAAACATGTATATATTTAAAACGAGATGCAAAAAGATTTTCTTAAGAATTTTTTTTTTTTTCTGATTAATATAATTTATGTTAGTACTTAATTACTTTCATTGCGCAGTAGCACCTTGTTATATTGTTTATATTGAGAATAGGTATTGAAATAATATAATTGATAATTTTTGTGATTTTAAAAAAATAATGCAAAATATTTTCATGTTTTATGTAGTAAAAACCCATTGTAATATTTCTTGAATATTATAGCTATTTATTGAAGAAATAAATCTACTTTTTTTTTTTTTTAAGCTATGAAATCAAATATCATTTATCACAAATTCATCTAATTGCATATCATTAAAAAAATTTAGTATTTAAGTGTTACAAAATAGTTTCACATTTTTTTCTTTTTTTTTCAATTCATTAAATTCCTGGTAAGAATTTTAAAAAATTTTATTTACTAAATATATTTAGCTTTAAATGACCAAAAACTTGACCTGAAAGGAAGCATATCATTAAAAATATTTGGTACTTTTTAAACAGTTGTTATAACGATGTATATGTATGTCATGTATTTCTTAATAAATATTAGAACTTTATGCATATTCTAACCTGGATTAATCAACATTGCCTGCTATAAATTTTTTTTCTTTGAGTCAAGAAGATTTATATCCCAGTCTGCTAAAACCCATATAAATTTTCATTCTATATTTGTCTATTTTTGATTGTGATAATTTGAATGCCTAGCTATATATTTAATTTGATTATAGCTTAATATCTATACATTTAGAAAATGTCACTGATATGTTTTCTCTGTTATCAGATAGTGAGAGTGTTGGGTAACAATTTTATTATATTAATTTTTACTCTATTACATTAACTGCATAAACATGTATTAAACAGGTTGCTCAGAGATTGTTAGATCCTAAAACACCTGAAACTGCTTCTGCCTTTGTGGGACGTCTCACATCCTTGTTGATTTCCAAAGCCAGTAATATCATTGGAGAAAAGACTGAGCTCCTTCTGCGTGCAGTGCTGAGCAAAATGCAGCAGGTTGAGGCTCTTAGTGTAAATCAGGTAAATTTCTTGCTCTCTCTTTATAATGCAAATTAAGTTTATAATATTTGAATTAGGTTGCTTATATTCAATTAAATATAAAAATTAATTAGTTTTTATAACTAAGATTGTATTAATGATTTGTTACTTAGATCTGAAATTAGGCATATTTTATATAAAGATATGTGGAATCTTTATTTTATTATCCTATTGTCAACTCATTGTTTATTTTTTTAATTTATTTAATATAAAGATATAGGTAAGTACTATCTAACATAACAGTTTATAAATCTTTCTTTAATTTGGAGGTTGTTAAATTCTATGAAAAATATGTAAAAACAAATTAAAATTAATTATTAGAAAAATTAAATTAGGGAAGAATTTGTTTAGAAATTAATAAACAGAATGAATCTAATTCCATCACAGAATGAATCTAATTCCATCACAGAATGAATCTAATTCCATCTCTTATTTAGTGATGGAATTAGATTCATTCTGATTTATTATGCAATTATGCATAAAAGACTTATTGAAAAATCTTAAAGAAGGCTATTTGTCTAAAGTTTAATATTTGTCATAACTGGATTAAAAGAAAAATGAATAAAAAGGATTTTTTTGTTTTTTTTTAATTTTAGGAAAGTAATGTATGCAAAATGTAATAGGTTATGAAATAAACAGAAGATTTTTTCTTATTAAAAAATTTCAAATATAATTTTATTAGCCAATGGTAGAAATGCAAAGGTGAAGAAAATTTATGGTCCGATTCCGCATAATATAGAGCAAAGAGCATAATAGTTTGAAAAGCGTCAATCAATTTGAATTGAAAGATTCATTTTATAGTAATTTTTTTTCTAAAACAGCATTATTGCTCTGACAAAAATCTATTTGCATTGTTTTCCTTCTGTTCTTTAAAGCACTTCTTATTCTTGTATTTTCCTCCTGTTATTAGGTTGTAGTGAAAAAGATGGAGAATATTTCTGATATATATATATATATATATATATATATATATATATATATATATTATATAAATATGGATGTTTATTATAGAGTCTTAATCCTAAAATCTTTTTTGATTTTAAATTTTAACTGAGCATTAACCAACTTAGCTGGTATTCATATTTGACACCTTTTGGTATTGTAGTTTTTTTTCACTATGTACCTATATTTTCAAGAAATCAATATGCTCATGCCTTTTATAAAGAGCAGATTTAAAGGAAAAATTCCTCATTCAACCCATTCCATTTAACCTATTTCTGTATGAACCCCAATTTAATTAAATAGAAAAAATTATAAACCTAATCTTATACTGTCATATGAAATAGTAATTACTCTAAAAATAATTTTCATTAAACTACCACATATTATATTTAACTTTTTCCCTGAATTAAAAATAATGATTTTAATCTTGTAAATCAATTATAATCTTGTCTAATATAGCACAAAAAAAGTCATAAAATGTGGTTTCAATTATGGGGTTGAAATAGATTGAAGTTTGTACTATTCATAGTGTATGTGAATAGTATTTAACAGCTTAGATTTTTTTTTTGTTTGTATCAAATAATTAATTATGAGCTCATTATGCATAATTTTTAATTCAGAGCTTATTGATGGTGTTTGCTCATCTAATCAACCATCAAGTTGACCCCATACTGGGCTTCCTAAGTGGTGTACCTGGTCCTGGTGGAGAATCAGCATTAGAGTTTGTCATGTCTGTCTGGTGTCAATGCCATTCCTTATTTTTTGGAGCTTATGAAAGAAAAGTTAGGTATGTATTATGAGTTATGTTAAGAGTAAAACATGAATCTGAAAAGGACAACACAAAATTATTTTCTTTAAATTATCTATTTTTTTTTTTATTTTATTTAATTCATTATGAAATTTTTATTCTAAAAAGTTATTAAGCAAAGAGTTTATTAAAATGCCTCTAGTGTTTTGCATGTATTTATCCTTCATGCTCAAATTATTTTCTTCTTTAAATGAAAGTGAATCTAAGTTCATTATCTAGTCCAACCAATTGTTTGAAAGGTAAACATCTGTTTTAAAAGCAGAAATAAACAAATTAGTTGTTTAGGTGTGCTAATCAGATATATAAATATGGCATAAAACAATTTTGAAAGAAACTTTTCTTTCAAAACTATTAGCTGTTGTGGAATTTTTTCCTTTTTTTTTTCTTAATATTATTTAGTTTAAAATTTTAAATATTTATGTTGTATTTAAAATTTTTTTTAAAATTACCTTTCTTCCTTATTACGCAAATTACTTTTCCCCCTTATTACATTGTTTGAATCTTTCTAATTCAGCAGCTTGCCAATCCGCAATCAATGGTTGAATTAGATGCATATTTCTTAAAGAAAGCTCATTTCACAAATGCCATTAAATGCATTAATGAAATAAATAAAAAAATTTAAAATGCTTTACACTAAAACATAAATACCCTCTTTTTTAATATTTCTCAAATTTAGTTGTTATGAATATCTTATCTTCATGTACGAATAAATGGAATAATAACCTTTAAAAATTTAATATTTTATGAAGTACTATATTTGATAGGGATATCTATGGAGAAAATAATTGTGTTGTTGCATTGAACAATTAAACACTAAATCTATAGATTGATCTTTTTTGTAATTTGTTTTGCTTTTTTATTATTATTATATTCTCGTTATTCCATAAACTAATCAAACTTTTTTTTTATTACCATGGTAGCAATGAACTTTAGTATTTTTATTTAATAAAGATTACTTTTTTTAGTTCTTTTGAATGATATTCAGGTTTTTTTTTTTTTTCCTTCCTTCCTTCTAGTTGTGTTGCCCTCTCTTTAATCCTCCAGCATGGACTGAAGGAAAATGACCAAAGATTGCAAAACATTGAAGTCAGAGGAGATCAGGTTTTCAGCCACTCTCAGGGTCCCAAAACACGTTCCAAATCATTACAAGGTGTGGGTTATCGATTATTTATCATATTTTTAAAATTGGCAAAAGAATTTATATTTTTCAAAATATCTGTATAATTATGAAATTTATAGTTAACTTGCATCTCAAAAATAATTTTTCTGACCTTTAATAATCTTTACTTTTAGAAATACAATTTTCAAATTCTAAAATAATTTTTTTTTTATTCCTTGTACCAGAATTAAGTTCTCAGCAATATTTAATCTTAACTTTTGATTATTTATAAAAGCCAAAAATATTAATGGAAAGTTATTTTAAGAGTAAAAAAAATTATGCATGCTAATATAAGTAGTTATAAAGAAAATTTGTTAAATCAACTATATTAGGTAGTTCTTAATTCTATAATATGTTCTTCAGCATACAAAGACAAAAAAAAAAAAAAAAAAGTGAATTTAATTAAAACTAACAAATAGTTAATGAAAAATGATATAATAGCTAAATAAAAATGTTAATTGCTTCTTTTGTGTTATTTCTAGACCCAGATGAATGGACTAAAATACCTCTTTTTGTAAAAATCTATAAGCTGCTACTAAATGATCTGTTCCACATATGTGACCCAGGGATCGACAATGAGGAGGATGACTCGTCAGATGTAAGATTAAACTTTACATCACCATAATTTCTAATTATTTAAGAAAAACAATTGCTTCATTTTTTTTAAAGCTGTCAATATTTCAACTTTCATTAATGCTATGCTGTTGTTGCTTTGTATGAAGAGCTGAAATGGGGAAATAGTGAATTCTGTTTTTGTGAATGAGCTCTTGTATTCTTGACTTTGTTGTAACATGCACAATCAATTTCCACAGAAATTCTTAGTGTGTCTCACTGCTTCTTCTTTCTTACAGTTTCTTTGTCTTGATGTCGGACTAAATGTCGGACCACATAGATGTATAGTGGCAAAGCTAAACAGTACCTTTTACAGTTCAACTGTCAGCATGAGTTTCACAACTGAGTTATGGAACTCATGCTTCTCCTTTGTATATTTCTGTGTTTAATTTGAAAATGCCTTAACAAACAAAATTTTCTAAACAGTGGTTTCAAAATAAAATTGATAATCAAACCAATCAATAAGCAATGCGAAGCTTATGAAGGTCATTCCTATTCAGCCTATTGTCGACTGTGCAACAAACAATTCAGTGTCACAAATGTGGGATATGCTCAAGTGATGTCTCATGCAAAAAGCATCAAGCTCTTTTAAAATGTATCTTCAGCCAAGTTTTTTTTTTGTGAATTCCAATTATGGCAAGTGGTCATCTATTGCCTCTCCTGGTGTTGCATATTTTTTGTTATCTGCAATGTATTAAATACTTTTAAGTATTTAGCAATATTTTACAACTAACTCTATTGATGCCACCTAAAAATATATCTTGCCCATCATTAATTATTTTGCTAGTAGGATGTATTTGAAATTATATGCATCAATCAACCCTGATGGTAAATAGTACAAAAATTTTTAATTCTGATTTTCTAAATCATGAGGTGCATAGTTTTACTTAAAAAAAAAAAAAAATGTATACATGGGCATGATCTGGGTTTATTATAAAAGGATAAAATAACTGACATTTATTAATAAAGTTCAAAATCATGAAGTGAACAATTCTTGATCTAAGAAGGCAACTACATACCCCTAGCTTCCCTTGTGTGGGAATGAATGCTGCAGTCAACTCATTTCTAGGTAATGTAGCCTGCCAAAAGAAAATGGTAAATTTCATTTTATGATAAAAAGAAGTCTCATTTTAAGTTCAGAGAACCATCTCATAATATAAGTAATATTTATATTAATTTTTTATTTTACCTTTATTTATGTTATGGTTAAAATCTGAAGTCTGACCAAATTGCAAAGTGTTTCTAGAAACCTTTTCATAGGCCGGAGGGAGAAGGAAGTTTTAACAACATTGGACACTTCGTGATATTCAAGCGTTTTGGCTGCAACAATAATAATTTACATGTGTTTTGTGGATATTTAAATGATAGAAATTCCAGAAAATAAAGGAAACATTTTTTAATTATGAAATGCAAAAATGAACTTGCTAATAAATAAGTTATGGATCAGAAGAAGTATCTTGAAATATTTGATAAAATCAATAAGATTCTGTGCTTTTTTAATATCATTTAAGGATAATTTTATATTGGGTGTAGCTAAGGAAATTGTTTGAATAAATTAAAGATTAAAATTGTACTTTGACCTGAAATTCCTTTTGTGTTTTCTTGTTTATACACTATGTCATGATCTACTGAATTATGAATAACCTAGAAAAACCCATGAAAATACCCTTGTGTCCCTGCAAAATATGTTTTAATATCATTATTTTTAATTAGTCCAAAACAAAATTTAAAATGCAAGTGAAATTTGTTCATTGCGTATATCCGTGAAAACAAAATAGTAACTTTTATTTAAAGAAACAGTGATTGATGATGAGTCAGACATGCAAATCTTAATTACAGGTGGGGACTAATAGGTGATAGGCAAGATTTTGCAATGATTTTGGTGATAAGCAATGCAATGTAGCGTGGCAAGATAGACAATACATGGATGTGCTATTCTTCGTTGCATGTTGAATCATAATTTGTGTATATTACTCTATTCACACTATTTGCATCTTTCAAGATCCCTCATTGAAACTGATATATATAATGGATAAACAGAAAATTTATTTTATTACAAAAGACTGTTTAATTATCATAAGCAATAATTGGAAATAAATATATTATAAGTTTTCTAGAATATGCCATTTAAAGTTTCTTGAAAATATAATAAAAATCAGTACTTAATAATTTTCATCTATTGATGCCATCTTTTCTTTTGTTTTCTTTTTCTTTTTTTTTTCATTGGAAAATCTGAAGTCAATGTAAAAAGTAAAACAAATCAAGAAATAAACAGTTAAAAAATGTGATGTTTTTAATTAAAAGGTTAGAACTTAGAACCCCCCTAAAGATTTGATTAACGCATAATGAGATGACTGGTAATTTTTATGCATTGTTCTCAAAAAAATGAAGATGTATGTAAGATATACCATTAAAATACCTACAAATTTTATTGAATGTTTAAAAGCGAAATTAGCCTCTATAAAAATTATTAAAACGAAAAACTTATTAGATTTGTACTTATTCCTATTCTATTTGCAGGAAGATATAGGAGATGGTTGTGAAAATAATGGAGATGGTGTATTAGGAGGTGTCTCTTCTGTAATATCTTTTGGAGTTTCTTTTTCTGGTAAAATTTTATTGTATTGTTATTATTTTTTTTATTATGTTTTTGTTTTTTCTCTTTAGGAGTTAAAACATTATTCAAGTTTAAATTTGCCATAATTACAAAGTGGTGACAGAATCGGGAAAAGTCAGGAAATATTATCAATTTTGAAAAGTCTGGGAAATTTATTAAAATTTCTAAAAAACAGGGAAATGTACTGATAAGAACATTTTGTGCCAAGCATTCGCGCGATCGACGATTTCATAGCTAAATTTGTGTGGCGATTTGTATCGTTACCCATTTTACGACCACCTTATATCCAGGTTTTTAAAAAAATTAGTTGTACAAAGTATGATCTATTATTTAAATGTATCTTTCACTAGTGTGTAGTGTAGGTCTTTTATTGTGCACTGCTTGTACTTGTGCTATTTGCTTCAGTTGAATTAGAAAAATAAGGATTTTGATATATTCAATTTATAAAAAAGAATGGTTATTAGCTTTCAGGCTCTTATATTTTTAAACCCTTGTATATCCCAGTTCTTTCTATGTAAAACCATTTTCAAGTGAATTTTGGTTTTAAATCCATCCTGACAAATCCAATGTAACACAATATATCAAGCGAGACTAGAGTTCGAAAATATTTTTCTGCTTGATTTATTCCTCAGTCGAGAATTTTGAGGCAACTTTTGTCATCATCTTTGCTCGACTAATTCTCTGATTTACATCCTGAGGCTGTATGAAAAATGCATTACAATCTACATGGTTCCAAACATCATTTGAAACCAGCATCTTAAAAATTACTCCCAAGTTGTTGGCTGTTGCAGCTATGCTAGCTTAGATGTTAGCTGCTGGTTGTGATAATATTATTTTACCATGTTTGAATACCAAGAAATTCATTTAGCAGGAATTTAGATCTATTTTTTTAATTACTTCACAAAAATCAACTTTTTAAAAATTGATTCTTCAAAAAATTTCCATTAGGGATTAAATATTTTATTTATATACAGTGGGTAAAAAAAGTATTGGCAATTGCTTTAATTTATTAATATTGACAAATAAATAAAATGTTATGCAATTTTAGCTGTCGTAATTAAATACAAGACATCTTAGATATATAAAAATAGTAAAAATTTTATTTTAATTTTCATTTTCTACGATTTTTCTTTCAAAAACGAAAATTTGCATGTCAAAAAAGTATTGGCAAAGTTTTAACTGCTATGCAAATTTTGTTACATTGAAGTCATGTGTTTCGACTGATAAGAAACTCCACTGGTATAAAGTCTGCAAAACTACTCCAAAAGTGCCTATGCATAATTTTGCGATTACCGCAGTAAGATGACTTCAAAATCGAAGGAGTTGGACGTTAGTGTTAAAAACACGATTATTAGGCTCAGAAATGAAGGTTTAACTTATCGTGCTATAGGAGTGCAGTTCAATATAAGTTTATTTACTGTCAGAAGTGTTGTAAAAAAGTTCAAGGAAACAGGATCAACGGAAAATAAGACTAGAAGTGGACGACCTCGAATATTTTCTACAAGAGAAGAACGTGTCATTATTAACAAGGTTAAGAAAAACCCTAAAATAAATGCACCCCAGATAGCTAGAGATGTTGCTTTCACTTCGCAAAAGATTTTCAGCGTACAGACTGTACGGGATGTTTTACACGAGAGAAGTTATTAAGGAAAGGCAGCTAGAAAGAAACCATTCATCTCGGAAATAAATAGGAGAAAGAGGTTAGATTTTGCAAAATCCCACGTTTATTTATCTGAAGAGTTTTGGAACACAGTTATTTTTTCCGACGAATCAAAGTTTAACATTTTCGGTAGTGATGGACGACGATATGAGTGGAGGAGGCCAAATACTGAATTGGAAAAGCAACATTTAACTGCTACTGAAAAACATGCTGGAGGCAGCGTCTTAGTTTGGGGCTGTATGGCAGCTAATGGAATTGGCAACCTGCATTTTATTGATGGTATTATGACAGCACGTACATACATACATTGACTTTGCGGCATAACTTAAAAATCAGTGCCCAAAATCTTGGCTTGGGAACATCATTTGTTTTTCAACAAGACAATGACCCCAAGCGTACAGCGAATCTCACCCGTGAATGGCTACTCTATAATGCACCTCGCCAATTAAAAACCCCACCTCAATTGCCTGACATCAATCCAATTGAAAATTTATGGCACCTGCTGGATGTAGATATCAAGAAACATAAAATTTCAACTAAAGACGACCTCAAACGTTTACTCTTGTAAGAGTGGCACAAAATTCCCAACAGTACAACAAAGACCTTAGTTTCCTCTATGAGAAATAGATTACAAGGTGTTATAGATGCAGAAGGTATGCATACAAAGTACTAAACATATACTGATTTTGTTTTCGCTCATAATTTTGTCAGTTTCATAATTTTGCCAATACTTTTTTTATCATGTAAATTTTGGATTTTCTCGTAGATTTTGACTAAAAAAATATTTAAATGAAAATTTCGTTATATTTGTTTGTCTTTTCTCCTTCTGTAATCGTTATGTTAAAATAAAATTTGTAAACATACTTTGTTAGCAAATATGATCATTTATAGGCAATTGCCAATACTTTTTTTATCCACTGTATATTTAAAAAATACTTATCAAAATTTATTAAAAAAATTCCAAAAAATGAGAGAGACCCTATTATAAAAGTCTGGATGAACTTCAGCATGTACAACTTTTTAGGAAGGAATATATCTATAATATCTTTCTCAGTCTCTAAAAATAGCCCCAATTTTAAACCTATTTTAAGATTTTTCTGAAATATGAACAGAATTTAGAAATTTTATAATTATAAAGGTATGAAATTATATTTTGACTTAAATAAGTTTGGGAGAGCTGTTGAAAAGTGTTTAAATAAGTATCAGCTAAAAGGTTTCATTTTTCAGATTTTGAATCTGAAAAGGAAGAACTGGACGAAGACCAAGATATTGCCTCTGATCCTATCCATTCTCTTAATATGAAAGCTTACTTGACGGACTATTTGCAACAGTTGATGCAGCTTCCTGTCTACAACAGCTTCACCGAACACCTGACTCAACAAGAAAGGACCACCCTCAGGGATCTTGGACTTGTTTCTACCTGAAACTCTTGCTTCTTGTGCCCAAATGTGTAGAAATTATTTTTTTGTACATGGTACTTGCCTCTGGTGCGAATTTCAATTTGTGTAAAAGCCCATTGTTACATGTAATATAAGACAAATGTACAAAATTATATTTTGTTGCACTTGAACAGGTTGTTCTGGAAATTACTTGATGAGAATAAACTGTTCAGGTTGTGTTTCTAATTGAGAGTAACTATTTCCTTTTGCCTTTCCTTTCTCTATAAATGGATATTTAATAAATAAAAAGTCAGTTTTTTACTCTAAAATAAATCAGCTAAATTTCGTTATAGAGATTCATTACAGATAAAATAATAATAATTTGCAAATACAATAATCATAAATATTTATCATAGATAAAACTAATTTTATTTATAATATAGTTATTAACCAGTAGCAGATACGACCTGACCTTGCCTGGCCATAATATACAAAGTTAGTAAGATTTGTTGAGAAAAAGGATAATAGTAAATTAATATTTCATTGTAGGTGATCATTTCATATTTCTACACAGTTATGGCAATAGTGTGGTCAAAATAATTATTTATTGTGTATCTGAAGCTTCAACATTTGCAAATAAATACATTAAATATAAATATTAGAAAATTAAAAATTAGACAATAAGTATAAAAATTATTACATGCATATTAGGAATCAAAAACATGAATAAGAACCCATAAAGAATTATCATGCCATTTAAAATAGTTAAAAAAAGGGGCAATTTTACTATGAAAAATTACAGCTGGTATTGGGAGACAATATTTTTCTATAATTTGGAAAATTTTGTTTATAAAAAAAAAAAATTAATGATGTTTGAAAATTGCCTTTGCAAAAAGTATTCAAGCTAATATAAACCAATCTCTTATTAGCAATTAAGTATTGTTATAAATATGAATTACTATTAAGCACTGGTTTAAATTTATCTTTATTATTATATAATAAATTTCTTCGAATATATATAATTACTTCGAAGTCGCAAGGTGTGAATACGGAGGTTGTGGAACGATATGGGTTTAATTTTTGGCTATTTTTCGAAGAATCAATGCAGTGTGAGTTGGCCCATTCGGTGTTTACGGTACCAATCGAGATTTGACGCGTTTGAGGCCCAAAATGAAATTGACCGATCCTTTTGAAATTCCAACATCATCAGCAAGGTCTCTAATCGTAAATCGACGGTTTGCAAGCAACAAATCTTTAATTTTTTGGACGTGAGTTTCGTCGGTTGAGGTTGATGGTCGACCAGAGGACTTCGTCTTCAACGCGTTCTCTGCCTTCTTTGAACTGTTTATACCACTTGTAAACCTTTCTTTCCGATATAGGAATGCTCATCGAATGCTTTCTGCAACAATCTATACGGTTCCGTAAAAAAAATTTAATGCAAGTTCTTTGCACAATTAATTGAGGCATTTCAAAAAATTTGCCGGAATCAGTTTTAGCATTTCACAAAGCCAAGCGTCACTCAAACACTAATGAATATTTTGACGTCGAATTTCACACAGATGTCAAGGACAGTGCCAGCAACCTAAAAAAGAAAAAAAATTGAAATTCCATAAGAGCCTGAAATTTTAAATTGAAAATTGGTCTTTCTTTTTGGACACAGTAGTATATCTAAAATAGAACTGTTTGCCATTTCCCCCTTTGACAAGTAAACGAGCGATTACAGCTAAACTTGTGGTAGTGTGGAAGGTTCTACATGCTAAAAAGTTACACCTCATGTGCAGAAGGTACAATTAAAAGAAGCCGATTACAGTGAGTATTTGTGAGCTGTATGCTTAATGTCACTCGCAATATCTTGCCAATGTTTTATTGTCTGAGGAAGACAGCTTAAAGGCTCGTGCTCACCAAGGCGACAAGATGCAAGCGAAAAAATTTGACCAATCACTAGCCTCACTGCGGTCGCCTGAAACCGGTTTGCAGTCCGTCGCTTGGAGTTGCCCAACTTTCAACTCGAAGCGGTTTTTCACTAGGCGTAATGCTATTTCTGACGTTTCGCTGTGAAGGGGTCGAAAAAATTTTGTCGCTTGCCTCTTGCATCTTCACGTCTCTCGCCTCGGTGGGAACGAGCCTTAACACGAGTAGGCGTCATCAACATGCACAGTACACATATATGAACGACCTTAAATTCTCTACGGCATTGTGCTGTCAAACGTTTAACGCATGTTTAGTATTAACATCTAGGAAGGAAAGGAATCGTCCCGTACTTTCTTCCTGAACATTTTTATGGAACAGAATACTTTAATTTTTCTACTGTAGTGCTTCCTGAATTTGCTGCAAAAGTGCAACGAAGCATAGTTCATGTGTGATGATGTATTATCACATTTTTTCATTGAGATGTGTAACCACCATGTTAGATATTCCGTGTTGTGGATTGAACGTGCCGGACCTGTTGCTTGGCATCCATGTTTCCTGGACCACATTCTCTTGGTTATCTTCTTTTGGGTGCACCTTAAATCATTAATGTATGACACACTGGAAGATCTCAAAACACGGATTGATATCATCAGCACAACTAGTTACATTGAACGCGTCTGATATCGCTGTTCCTTGTGCAATGATGCTCATGGCCGCGACTTCGAATATCGTAGGCTTTTTTTATAATCATGGCGACAAATAATTGTTTATTTGTACATTTTATTTTGTACACCAAAATCTGTGTTGTAATCATGTTGCAAATAAATGTTTGTTGTATTTTTTTATTTTGTATTCCTGCTCGACATTGTTGTTGTGACTAATCCTCAATGTCCTGCAGTGCGGGACGGGCATCCCATGAGTGATCTACTCATGGATGTAGGGAAAGGGACAGCTTCTGTTGTGATGGAGCACCCGTAGGTAGAAGTTTAACTTTGCTCCGTGACGCTCTTACAGGTATATGAGACCGGGACCTACGGTTTAAAGTGGATTCCGAACCACTACAAACATCTATGGTACCGCCGGGACTCGAACCCGAAACCTGTGGTACAGAGCGCTAGCCACTCGACCATTCAGGCCCCCTGCTCGACATTCCCTGCATTATTATGATTTTCAATGATTAAACGTTTATGATAGCATGCTTTAAGGCAATTATTGTTCTTCTTGATGCCTACTATCTTCTGAATTTATCACTCTGCTAACGTCAAAATTGTTGCAAATACTACCTAAAGAAAATTTATTTTATGAAGCTCATTAATGCAAAACTTAAGTAACGGCTTCTAACCCGTCCCTTCCATAACTCCGCAAGAAATCACGAGAGACATGAAATTCAGTTTAAAGATAGACTTTGCAGATATAAAACAGAATAAATTTTTTATACTTTATAATAAGGTTAAAATTAAGTCATTTCTAATAATAAACTTTGGATTATGTCCCACAAATCTGCGCTAAGATTATGCTAGTATCGGGTGACCTTGTAACCAGCTGGAAACATATAATAATTATTTTGAGAAACTAAGTGATTTCATAACCATTATTGCTGTGCCTGGTGGAGTTTCTCTTATACAATGCACTAATGTGTGTTGACTTTCTCTCAAAGTTATTTTCGATGTTAGTCTACGAGTAGGTAGTGATTGTGACATTATATTGGAATGTCTGATGCAAGCTAATCATTTTTTTAAGAAACAATGTGACTATTATGATAATATTTCAGATTACCTGATGGGTTTCCTCTCATAAAATACACATAAAAGTGTTCCCCGATAATAGTCACTGACTCACTAGCGACTGTGACAATGCATTTTAATGTGGAATGTCAGCTTTCCTAGTTTTCTTTCATAGGATAAACAAATGCAGATTGACTTTCTCCTGAAAATCCTCCCGGATGTGGTGATTTGAAACGAAATCAATTTTTTACTTTCGATTATCTTAACAAAAGCTGCTGATTTGAGAGCCTGAGTGCTTTATTAGTTAGATCAATTTATTAAAATAAATCGATGTCTTTACACAAGGCATATTGCTGATATCTTATCATAATGGGGAAACATTAGTATCTTACATGATGCCCGTGATCGCAAACCTTAGAATGACAACGCCTAGAGTGGTGGAAAGAGAGAAAAGTGCCTTCTATGAGGACTTTCTAATGGTGACTGCCTTGAATTTTCGTTTTGTATTACAGAGGATTTGGAAAATTCCAACCTATTCAGCTCTCAATACAAGAAAGCCAATCCGTCTATGAAGACTATGATTTTATGTTATTTTGTTTATATAATCAAAATAATTAGCAGAAATGTGTGCTTATAGCACGCACATCATTTGGATATCCTGTTACGTCATTTAACAATGAATAATGCATTGGGGTCCTGAATGGCCGAGTGTCTAACGCTCGGTGCCACAGGTTTCGGGTTCGAATTCAGGCGGTACCATGGATGTTTGCAGTGGTTCGAAATCCACGCTAAGCCATAAGTCCCGATCTCACAGAACTGTAAAGCGTTACGAAACCAAGTCAGACCTTCTACTTACCGGTGCTCCATTACAACGGAATCTGCCCCCTTTCCCTTCAACCATGAGTTCCTATGGGTTCGCGGGCTTGGTTTAGATGTCTATCAAGTAGGGTAAGAAACAACAACAACAATAGTGCATCGGGAATTCTTAAATGGAATGAAAATGTGTATATTTTAATAAATGAAACTACCAAATGTGCTTATTGATGCTAAAATAATATATTTAAATTTATTAATCTGTTTTGTGTCATCATTTCTATCCTAAACGAAATATTTTATGTCTCAAATTATGAACGTTCACCTGATTCGTTGCTTAATGGTAATGCGCTCAATTAATGTGAATGAGAGATGGAGTTTCAAATCCGATAGAGGCTTTTAAAGAAACAAAAAGACTCGATGGCAGTTCTGACAGCATAAGCATGGCTGGTAGGAAAATTCTAAGATTTCTACCATACAACACGTATGTCAGGCAGTTGCCCTGTAAACGGGGCCGGATTTTGATAAAAAGAGGCCCTACACTTATGAGGCCCTTTCACCTCCCATTTTTAAGTTTTTTAAATTACTTATTATGTTTGTTTATTATTCATATGTGTAGGATTTCTCATTATTTTTGATTCAGTGTTTTAGTGTTTACTGCTTTTGGAATAGTGTAATTCTAATTTTGCTAACAATTTGAATGTAGGCCCCTCTTGATCTTGAGGCCCTAGTCTGAAGCCTAGTTAGCCTATAGGAAAATCCGGCCCTACCCGTAAGTCTTCCCAGATGTCAAATTTTTTAACTTCATGGAATGTTAGCGGTATACATAAGTGGAAATTGTATATCATAAGATCTTCCCATGTACAAAATGCGGAGGGTACAAGAAATTCCTTTCATAGCCATGCATCAGATATTTGATTGAGGAAGTTTCGAATTGCATCAAGTTGAGGAAGTGCGTTGTAAACAAGATAGATCAAGTTACCAAACAATAGTCTTCTACAAGTTTATCAGCAAAGGCTAATCCTGTATAATTTAAAGCTATATAGCTAATCCCTCGTTATCATGACCTTATAAATCCTTTTTGGGTGAAGAAAGTCCTTGGTAATAGATAACAGATTTCGTAACAAACTTAACAGGAGAATTTCTTAAATTATTGCTAAATTCTTCTAAAGACCTCTTCTGCGCGGTAAGTAGCACTGATTTCTTATTGATATTGTTTATGCGTATTTATGATGTTGCACCATTAGCAATATTTTAGTCGGTTTATTTTATTTATTTTTGTAGAATTAAATGCTTATTTGAAAAGGCATTGCATATATCTTAGGTAAATAGAAAGGGATTTTTGTTTCAATCAAAAGTAAATAATCTAAATATGGGCTTGTGGAATGCGTGTGCTGTTTCTGAAGAAAAGGAATTTTCATGCCATTTCGCAAATAACAACAACAATAAAAGTTCCAAACTATAAGTTTATTTATTTTTTAATTCATTTGTTAACTCCATATTCCAATTTTAATGGATTTTAGATTTAGTTATTATAATTTTTAATATAATTTTCTCGATGAAAAGATGCAAATTTCATATTTTATTATTACATTTACTCTCATTTAACTTATTTTTTGTTTTGTGTCTGATATTACTAGATTTCTAAAACTCTGCGTCCATTGTTTACTACTAGGATTTATTGTTATTTTATTCATTTAATAATTAAAAGTTATAAGTTATAGTTATAACTGTAACTGTCCTTAACGTAATACTACCATGTTGAAATCTAATAAATTATTTTTTTGAAAAACCAGAGCTGCGTATGGATAGGGCATTGGGTCCGATTTGGGGTAACCCGGTTTGAAACTCAACAAGGGAAACTGAACCAAAAGCCCCCGTGTCTATACCGGGAATAGATATGATATATTCGTAGATCAGATAATTTTTGTGAAAAGAGTTAATTCTCAAATACCCTGCCTGGAGGTGTTTGTTCATCCAACTGGAGAGGCAGTGTAGCAGGCTCCAATGTGGTACATTTTGGGTAAAGCTGAATCTGTTATATCTCTGCCATTCTAACAGTAAATGACTCAGATCACTGTTCCCAGCATTCGTGAATAACAACGATTTTTATTTCATAACCGCGGCTTCAATAAGCACTAGCTTAAAATTGTACATGTTAAAAACCATCAAGCTCTTGCTCAAGTGTCATATAAGGCAAATGGCCGCTTTTATATATTTTATTTTATTTTAGCCATTGAATCTATGTATAATATAGCAAGATATGTGTGTGTATTTCTTATAACTTAAGAATTGTTACACTTAAGGATTCAGTTTTTTTTTTTCTGAATTGATCTGCGTTATCAAGACCAACCATAAAACGACAAAATTTGTTAGTTATTTTTTTAATTAAATAAAAGCCTTAATATTTCAAAACAAAATTTCTCTTTAATTTTTTTTTTTTTTCTTTAATTTTGTACTCCGTAATTATTTTTTTTCCTTTTATTATTTTAATACATTTTTTGTTTTTTCTTGCAAATTTTAAGCTTTTTAACCATTGTTTAATATTTAAATTTTATTTTAATGCCTAGCTTTAATATAATTTTATTTTGTTTATTTGTTTATTTTGAGCTGCAACTTTTGTATTTACTTGACCTAGTTCTCTGTATCTTGCAAGGAAATGGTTACTTGACTTAAAAAATATCGCATTTTTTACCTCAAGCCTTGTTTCTACACCAGGAAAATAAAAGTTTAAGGTCCTTGCGGGTCAACACACTGTAAACAGGAAAGATGATTATTTATCTTTAAAATTATTATTTCAAGAATCATCTGCTGCCATCGGCATGTTACTTAATATTCACAAAAAAAATAAAATAAATAAATAAAAGTAATAAAAATGAAATCAGAATTTATAGTAATTGCTTACAAACTAAAATGCTGAGGGGAGGGTGAATTCTTTTTCTTAGAGTTTATTATTGTTTTAAGTCTTGTATAACAAAAAAAAGCATAATAATATAAAATTAAGACGAAAAAAAACAGACAAGAATTCAAATATAGTCTGTTTTCGTTTACTGAAATGTAATCAATAATTAATGAGTGTTTGAAGGAACGAAATTAAGAATTAATTTTCTAAATATTCGTGAAGTCAAAATACTAAAATTTTGTAAACGTTCTGATTTCCCTTCCCCCAAATGTTAAGATTTTATTTAAATTAATTTTTTTTACCTTCTAAATATTCGTGAAGTTAAAAAAATAGTAAAATTTTTAAACGTTCTGATTTCCCTTCCCCCCCCAAATGTTAAGATTTTATTTAAATTAATTTAAATTTTTTTTTACCTTCTAAATATTCGTGAAGTTAAAATAGTAAAATTTTGTAATCGTTCTGATTTCCCTTCCCCCCCCCCAAATGTTAAGATTTTATTTAAATTAATTTTTTTTACCTTCTAAATATTCGTGAAGTTAAAATAGTAAAATTTTGTAAACGTTCTGATTTCCCTTCCCCCTCCCAAATGTTAAGATTTTATTTAAATTAATTTTTTTTTTACCTTCTAAATATTCGTGAAGTTAAAATAGTAAAATTTTGTAATCGTTCTGATTTCCCTTCCCCCAAATGTTAAGATTTTATTTAAATTAATTTTTTTTTACATTCTAAATATTCGTGAAGTTAAAATAGTAAAATTTTGTAAACGTTCTGATTTCCCTTCCCCCCAAATGTTAAGATTTTATTTAAATTAATTTTTTTTTTTTACATTCTAAATATTCGTGAAGTTAAAATAGTAAAATTTTGTAATCGTTCTGATTTTTCCCTCCCAAATGTTGAGATTTTATTTAAATTAATTTTTTTTACGTTCTAACTTTTCTTATTTATATTTGCATTTTTTTTACCATAATAAAAACAATTAAGTGTCTATGTTTTATGAATATTTTGATACGGGTGTGATCAATTAACAATAAAAACAAGAAATGCTATTTTTGTTTAATAATTATATTTTAATATTCTATTGCAACTTATGATAAAATTTCACACAGACATTTGATTTTCTAATAAAATTTATTAAACGACTTAATTATTTAGAAATAACATAATTTTTTTATATCATTGATAAATGTAAAATATATAGTACAGTGTCTCACACTTTTTGCATACGTGTTATTTTCGTTATAATTCCAAAAAAAGGAGTTTTGGATTTGAAGGTGCATGTCGTCAGATAGAGTTTATAAGTTGGAATTTATTGACGATATCATGAACCAATAAAAATATATTGACATTTTAAACTAAAATTTTAAATCTTCAGCAAAAAAGTTTGGTATCCAGAATGACTTCAAGTTCTATCAGGATGACAATGGCATATTGCCTTGAATGTCTGATTGCAAGTTATTTTGCATTTCTAAAGAAGTCGTTAAAACGCGGCATCAATTATTAGATTTGAATGAGCATATTTGGCAAGAAAGTTGAGTTCGAAAATATAACATTTCTTCAGAGCAGCAGCTAAAATCTACAGTACAAAAACAATAGAATAAAATAGGCTTGAAATTAATAAAAAATAAATCTAATCTAGACCTAAACGATCAAAAAGTGTTCTTAAAGTTAATATTTATTAACTTTAAAAATAAGAATTTTAAGAATAAGAATTATTATTTTAATTTTAAGAACTTGGTTTTTTTTTTTTTTTTATTTTTATTATATCGGAATAAGCTGTTTTTAAGCGGAGGTTTTTTGAATACCATTTATCCTTGCACCATATTTTATTGCATTTTTTAACGAATCTGTTCTGAATAATTATAAAAAAGGTACTTACGTATTAACGGTACCTTGGCGACAGTTGCACACGCGCCAACCGCAGCTACAGATTTGGCGGTTTTTAAGTGGCGCCAATCTACACTTAAAATTTTTATTCCAAATAATAAAATAGATAACATACTTCGTTTAAAATCAAAACGCTTTCAAAAAATTTTTGTTCCAAATAATAAAATATATAAAACACTTCATTTAAAATCAAAAACGCTTTTAAAATTCAAAACACTTTCATCAATTTCCAAAATGCAATCTGGTCCACCTACCTTCTTTTTTGGTTTATTCTCCATATCCAAGACACATAATTCACACATGTAATTGTTCCAATCTATAACAGTTTTATCCGATAAATCAAGTTACTTTTCACAAAATTTAATCGACGTCAACTCCTCGCACCAGCAGTATATGAATCTCAAAGCTGTACAAAATGAAATTCTGCTTCCCTCAAACCAGTTGTCTTTTCTAAGTCCCACACGATAAGCACACTGACTGAAATTGCATTTCCAAAACTTACGTTCACCAAAATAGTTTCATGTCATGGGAATTTGGACATTTTCGTTGTTTTGGTAAAATATTTCGCTCCTGAAAAAATAAAATTGCATCTTGTTCTGTTTCTGGCAAATCCCAAATACGCATTTTCGTAGCACTACAAAATGGCATCAAAACTCAGAAAATCTGCAGCTGTTATATTGGCGCCACTTAAAAACCGCCAAATCTGTTGCTGTTAGATTGGCGACACTTGAAAACCGCCAAGTCTGTCGCCAAGGTACCGTTAATACGTAAGTTACAAATAAAATGGAATTCTGTAAATGCTATGTTATTTCAAAAGAGTGATTTTTCTTTATTTATTTAAATTCTTTTTTTCTTAATACTTTGATGTATAGTATTTTTTTTTTTTCCCGTATAAACAAACTGTAACGTGGAAGATTTACTCACATCGAACTCAGATGTATTAACTCAATAGTAAAGCAGAAAACAAAATGTAAAAATCTCTAGTCGATTTTGGTTTCGTTTGCCGCTCTGCTGTCGTTTTTTGCATACTTTAGTCTAATTAGACTGGGACCTACAGCTTAACGTGGATTCGTTCATTTGAACTTGAAACCTGTGGTACCAAAGGCCAATTAGCTATTAGGCCTCCTCTAGTCCAAAAGAGTTATTGCATCTAATTTTGACTATAAAAATTCAATATCGATGCAAAATGTTCTATTTCACTTCTAGAACAATTGATCAAATTTTCTATAAACGGATAAATTTTTCTGAAATTCAACGAAAAATCTTAACAGTGTCAGAAATTAATTTGTAGAGAAACCGATTTATATCAATATCAGAGAAAGGTTACTTAATAAGTTACCTAATCAATAAGTTAAAGGTTACTTAATAGTTTTGATTGATAAAAAGAACTTTTAGAGATAAACAAATTTTTTTTGTATAAATTCTTGATCTCGAACCGCAGATGTTTATACGATCCAACGAATATATCATCCGTTCAAAGTTAGATGACCTTTGAAGATTGAAATCTTATTTGAAGTTGAAACAAAAATAATTGCTTTTTTTTTCATTTAATTTCCTGTTAAATTAGACAAAAGGCTTATATTGTTTTCTTTTCTTTTCCCTTATTTAATTTTAAAACATCCTCGCTTCTTGTATAAAAAGAAATATTATAATGACAAAATTATTTCAACAGAGTTTCCAAATTAGCTGTTAGAAAAAAATTATTTTTATTAAAAGAAGCATTTGTTTTTCGTTTAATTATTTCAGGTACTTTATTGTTTATATTATGAATTTTTCAGGAAAATTTTATAATGAAATTTTTTTTGTTTAACTTTGCTTTAATTGAAATAAAATAAATAAATAGAAACACATATCCGAATTAAAATAATTACTGAAACTGAATGTTTTTCCAATAATAATATATTTAGCCATTCGAATGTCAAAAATAAAAATTGCATTTCTAACATGTGTATGGCCTTCATTTGATTAAAAACTTCTATGAATAACTTTAACATTAAAATAATGATATATGGTTTACTTATTAAATTAATGCGATATCAAGCAGCCAATTCTTATCTTTTGTACTATATTATTATCTCCTTTTATATATATAATTCTTCTGTACGTGTGTTTGTCACTGAACTCCTCCTAAACAGCTGGTCCGATTTTGATGAAATTTTGTGTGCATGCTTGAGTGGATCCCTGGATAGTTTGGATTTATAATTGGATCCAGCAGGTGGCGCTGCGATCCGATTCCATGATTTTTTATTATTATTATTATTATTATTTTCAGGGTAGGACAACGTCTGCCAGCTCCTCTAGTATATATAAAAAATAAAATATATATAGTTAGATAATTTTTGAGCATTTTTTATGCAGGCCAAGTTATAATGAACCCATACGGCCCACGGCTTACATAAGTCTGTGCAACCATTATTTAGACTGTTCATTGTATATTTCTAACTATCAGGGCGTCATCCATTGACTGTTTGTTTTAAGAATTAATTTCATATTGCTATCTTAAAAACCTACTACGAGGGTAACTCTGAAATTTTTGAGACAGTGGCAGACGACAAACGCAGGAAAAAAAAAATATTCGTTAAATTTGTAAATTTGAACTCTTTTATGGCCGCAGACGATAATTTGTGGCAACAATTGCAATTTAACTGTTGTGGAATAGATTTTGGAAGAAAGGAAAATGTAATTGACGCGACAGCATTATTGCTCTCTGATTTTCTATGATTTTAAAGTGTGGTTAAATCAAGAAGAATGCCTTCAACGTAGAGGCTATAAAAGCATATTTTTCATCAATTCCAAGAAATGGATGGCGTGAAGCATTTAATCTTTGGAAAAATCGTCTACAAAAGTACATTGATGTTCGAGACACTACACGGACTACTTTGAACACTCTTCAACTTTGGTAAGTTAAACTTGTACCATTTAGCCGTATCTCAAAAATTTCAGAGTGACCCCCGTATTATTAATTTAATATATTTTATTTAACAATTAACAAACGTTTCCCTGTTGTTTACATTGCTTTCTTTTCTCTAAACATTTTTTTTTGCTGGTCAATTTATGATTAATATTTTTCTGAAACCTTTATTTTTTTTAAATTTAAAATCTTAAGTTTTAAGTAATTTATTCCTTCTTGTAGAATAAGTTCTATCTGTTCAATTCCAAGATAAAACAAGATTATTATAAAGTACATTCAATTATTACTATGAAGTTTATTTAAAAAAATAATTTTGCTTATTTCAAACCAAATAAAACAAAAATAATAATAACTTATGATAATGAAAAAGAGGGGATGTACTTTCAATATCTAATTGTACCGAATTTAAGCTTAACTTAAATTCTTTTATTTTTATTTTGTATTTTACATTTATTTACTTTTAGTATTTTTAACTTTTTTGAATACCATTTATTTAATTTTAGAAACTATCTTGTAATTTTTTTATATACTAACAATTAAGCAGCCAATTAAAATTAAAATCATTTATGTATTAAGATGAGGAGGTTTAAGGGGTATTTCCCCCTATTGGTACTCCGCAATCGGTACGGCAGTTGCCAGTTTCTTTTCTCTATTCCGTTGGCCCCGTAGCATATACGGTTATCGTTCCAGCGCGGTTGCGTCTATCACTATGTTTTTATCTTCAAAATTTTTTGTGGCAGCGACAACTGGGCCCTAATTGCACCGAATTTAAATTTAAATTCTTTTATTTTTCATTTTAAAATTTTTTATTTTGTATTATACTTTTATTTATTTTAAATATTTTTTAATATATATATATTTTTTTTTAGTGTTATTTATTTAATTTTGAAACATTATCCTGTAATTTTTATTTACTAACCTAATAAAAACTACAAGATATACAACTCTAATTGTAATTTTATCTATGAATTAAGATGAGGAGGTTAAGGGGTCTATCCCCATTGGTACTCCGTAATCGGTACGCCAGTTGCCAGTCATCTACGATGTCAGCGCTTTCTATGTTAATAACATTCATAAAAAAAATAGTCAAGAATATATTCATACATAAAACATTTTGCATGTCAAAATAGATGCAAATAAAGCTGTGGTTCTCTATTGCTAGTCGCTAAATATTGGTTTTTTTTTATTTTTTTATTTACTTCTTAAAAAAAAAAAATAAATTTTTATAGCCGGTGTTTTAGGTAACAATAAACATATGTGGTCCTTGATGTTCACAAGTCGTGCATTGATTTTCATAAACGTGTGCATTTAAGTTCTTGCAATAAAGATAAAGCAACCTTTTTATGAATGTTGAAATGTTTTAAGATGTTCCCTATGACATTTGGTCTAAAAAAAATATTTCATTTCATTTTTCATAAAAAACACCTCATTTCTGGCGTCTTAGGATTGCAAGTCATTGTTATAAATAGCTCTAATCAGATCTAATATTTTCTAAATGAAATGTTTCTTTTGTCTGAACGTATTTGCATACAATTTTTCATATTTTCGAAATATTATGAAATATTTCATTGCAAAAATTTATCAAACACGCATATCCGTGTTATACAAAAAAAGAATCTTTTTTCGTTTTACTATTATGTAATACCTAAATTAAGAGTTTTTGTGCCACTTTCACATGTGGGTTAAAAGGAACTGTGTTGATATTTTATCAGGCCAAAGAGATTTTGGGTAATCCACGAAAATACATTAATCCAATATATCCGTAGTCAAAGAAGATATTGGAAATCCACAAAATTATATTAATCAAATACAATCATTAATCAAAGCAATTCCCCATTCAAAATTTCTTGTTCTTTCTGCGAATGTGCAATTGTATTTATTATTTTTATGAAACATTTTTTCTGAGTGAGTTGACGTGCTAATTATCTAAAAGAAACACGAAGATTTCGAAACAAGAGATTGTTTCTTTTTACAGGGCAGGGTTGTCAGCCCTACGCTCGACACTCTACAGTCATATTAGACCCTGATCTACGGCTTAAAGTACAACTACTACAAACACACATATACACACATATTTCGAACTACTACAAACACACATATACAGTTATATTTTCTTCTAAGAATCATTATAACATTAATGATTCTATTGCTGTGCATTGAGAACTTTCACTGAGATACGATATCCACAATTTTTCAATCTCTGTTGTATAGCAAATAAAAATAAAATTGTATAGTAAATAATAACCTTTTGAGACTTTTTTTAAATAATTCATTATTAAATATTTTAGGTATACATTTTTTAGTGAATCAAGGATTAGAATGGTAAAAGCAATCAACTCACAAACGTATCACATATTTATTAAAAATCATTTTTTACAAAAATATATACAATATAAGCATTTTATAAATTTTATTATGTTCTTCGCTTAACAAATTTTTAAAGAGACCCTTTTGGATAAATTATAGTTAATTACACAATCAGCAAGAAAACTAACATCTGATATGCAGTGTACAGAAACAAAATATGTAGATTAAAGCATACATTGAATACACGAAAATATAACGATGTACCTAGATGAATGTAATGCTTATTTATGGAAACAAGAACAAATAAATATTTAAAAAATACATTTATGTATAAAAAAGAGTGAACAGAAATTCTTTTTTTCCTTGCAAATATGCAAAACAAAAAAAAATTGCAATTAAAGTTGAAAAGGAATAAATTATAAATTTTGCGAGCCTTTTGATTCGTTAATTCATGTCTTAGATTTTCATTCGGAGGAGTTTATCTTCATTAATTCATATTAAGTTTCATAAAAAATTTGAAAAAAAAAATTTTTTTTGGCCAACACCAATGTTTTAAAATATGAATCGATTTCGTAAAAAAAAAAAAAAAATACCAATACACCTTTAGATAATATAATCTGTTTTTCTTTTAAACGCAGCAAATTAATTAAAATACTGAAAAATAAAATATTTTTTTTAAATATATAAATTGAAAAATAATTTTGTAAAAATTTAGAATTGTGTGTCAATTTTTTTTTTTTTTTTTTTGTTTTTAAAAATTAATAACTATTGTTAACTTTTGAGTGAAGTTAGAAGTTTCCTTTCAAAAAAAATTATGTTAAAATATTTTACAGAGATTTTAACATTCCAAATAAATGATTATCATCATAAGTCGTTAAAATTGCCTGCATAAAAACAACGTCTGATTAAAATTACAATAAAAATCTACTATTTACGATTTATCTATACATTTTTCATACATTACTTTATAGATTCTAAAACGTTTATATATATATAAGGAAAAATATTTTATTAATGTATTGAGTTTTAAATGTAAAGAGATAACTTTCAAAAAGTTAGCAATACATAATTTTTTTAAAAAATATTCATGAAAATATAATAACTTGCTTCTAGAGCTTTACAGCAATTGAAAAACTATTTTAAAATATAGTAAGGTATGGATTGAATTATTTTAAAAGAGAAATAGGTATTGTTATTCTCTAAAATATTAACACAGTAAAAAATTATTAAAATTATCAACAATTAAAAAATAAAAACATTAAAAAATTATTAATATTATCTACTCAGAAAAAATAGTATTCGTAATACTGAGGGTCATTTTAGTGGTTTTATTTTAAGTGCCAAACGATAAATTTTAATGATAGAATAAAAATTTAAGAATATGTTTAGCTGCTTCAGTTCTTTATATCAATAAAAAGTGAAATTAAAAAAATAGTATTTGATGATGTAAATGCCAATGTATTTAAATCAATAGAATTTATAAAAATATCAGTAATGAAAAAAATGTTAACAATGAATATCATCATAAATTGTTTAAAACAATTAACATAAAATTCACGACAACATTAATTCGAAAATTATAAAAAGAACACAAACAATTTGACCAAACGATTTGTCAGTTTCTATTCTCTTGTGATTGGATTAGGCCTCCAACGCACTGGAACGTTTCTGTTACGAAAATGAAATATATTATTTTCAATGAAAACTCTGGAACTGTTAATTATTTAGTTGTGGCAACTAAACAGATGCAGACAGTTCTACTTCGAAGGTGATGAAATTTATTAGTATCGCATCAGTAGAACTAGAATGAAGATATATTTGAGCGCTCCAGTGTTTTTTAATTGATTGCTTACCTTAAAAGGGTGAACTTTGTATAATTTTCAGCATCGGAACTATTTAAACACCAAACAATAATGTTATCAGTGCGAGGGAGCCCTTAATCTTTCAATGATGTGAACTTAATCAGTAATACATAACTATTATCAAAGCTTAATTTTTTCCTTACATAAGTTCATGCGATAGTTGAATTGATGACTTAATGTCTAAAGAACAAATGTTCAACTACTCAAAGCTAAATTATTTACAAACGTCAGTCGTCACACATAACAACAAATTGCCTACTTCATTTACAGTAATTTAGAATAGAATTTACATTTACAGTAATTTAAAACAGAATTTTCATGAATTTCAATTTTAATGATGAGCCTTTGCTATTGCCATCAAGCCACTTCTTAAAACCAACCAGCATCACAGATGTTATCACGAGGACTGTCCCTGAAACGGTGTAGATGTCAGGTGTGTCTTGGAAAAAGGTCATGTCGAAAATAAAGGCCAGAATAATGTCTCCAGCAGCCATCAGGACAGACACAGGTCCTGCTTCTTCAATTTCCAAAGCTTTGGTGAGAGAAAGTTGGCTCAGAAAGCTGAACGTTCCCACGGCCACAACAAAGGCCTGTTGAGGTCCACAGGTCGTGAGCGTAAATTCACCAAACAATATTGTTAGTAAAGCATTGATGAATGTGGCCACCACCCCAAAGTTGAACAAGATGATGAACACGTTGACTTTTTGCAGCTTCCTGAGTACAAGATACACGCCACTCTCTGTGGCCATGGATCCCAGAGAAGCCAGAAGGCCAATGACACTCTCACGAGTATATACATCAGTTCTGCTAGCCATGAGAAGTGGAACCTTGCTCACCAAGGCCACTCCAGCCACTGAAATGAGGATGGCGAAAATCTGGAAGGTGCCACACTTTTCTTTCAGAAAAATTCTGGCTGACACAGTCACAAAGACAGGTATGCTGGAAGTGATGACAGTGGCATCTGACAGCGGCAGATATCTGAAGGACATGAAAGACAAATATACGGTGAATGCATCAAAGATGCCACACAACAAGAACCAGTACTTTGTGGATGGATCTGGTCCCATCAAGCTACCACCATTTTTTATCACCATGGGTAAAGAGAAAACCGTGATGGCGATGTACTGGTAGAAGGCCACTTGACCAGGGTCCAGATCACTAAGGAACTTGACACTTGCAGCGCACACTGCAAAAAACAGTCCCGAGAACAATCCATAGGTGAGTCCGATAATAATGGATTTTGCCTTCTTCTTTTTGCCCGACTTGGGTTTTTCTTTCATGCTGATGTTGTTATTGTTCTGGGAGACGGCTGGTTTCTCGATTTTGCTGTCGACGACAGGGCTTCCCAGCTTTAAAGAGATCTCATCAAAGATGGACATTTTCCGTGGTTTTCTTTCCAAGGGTCCTAAAAAAGATTTAAAAAAATCAAATTATGAAAGTACAAAGTCTAAGGTAAGAAGGATTCAGATACATCCGTTATTATAATATCTAATGACCCCAATAAATTTCATAGCATTAAAGTTAGAATATCCTAGTGTATTACAAAATTTTTTAGCTTGTATAGCTAATTTTATGTTAACTTAAAACTAATAGGTGAATATATTTATAGTTCTTAAATTCATTTAAAAATCTCTTGTTTCCTAACTACGCAGCAAATTTCCTAACTCGAGAAAGCAAGTTTGCTTTCTCGAATTTATAAAAGGATAATTTCCTTTTCGTGATTAGCTTATTTGAAGATTTTGCTGATGTAAATAGACAATTATTATTATTATTGCTTGAATTAATAACGCTTTGAAAACAAGCTTTTCTTCATCAAGTATCTATCGAGATCATTTTTTCAGAAAAAATAGTTCTTATGATTTTTTTAAATAAATAATTCAACAAAATTTAAGAATCCTTGACGCATGCATAACATTTCTAAAATTAAATATTTTAGACACTAGAAAATACTATTTTATTCAACTGCAATAATATAAAGTTTATTTAAATTTAATCGCAACCAAAATTTAACATTCTTTTACAAGCCAAAAGTTTCAATCTTCATATCTTCCTATCATTCTTTAAACATTTAAAGATTGAACACTATAAAGATTGTCTGTTGTTGAAATCAGACACATTTCATTTAACCTAGCAATTTTTTATTTGAATCTTGATTTCTTACATATTTTTTTAAAAAATTATTTATTGGTGTGTTTTAAAAGAATTCAATTCAATTAAAATTCAATTCTAAATTCAATTTTCTTTCAAAATAACGAAACTAGCAAAAATGAAATAGAAAATAAACAATTTATAATTATCTTTGATATTGTAAATCTAAAGACATTATCTAGAAGGAAAAACATAAGCATTTGCAGAAAACTAACTCCAAAATATATGTTAAACAAGCATATGATATAAATTGAGTTTTGTTTAAATATAAATTATTAAACTAAAAAAATTGTTTTTTCACAGACAAACTAAAAAATAAAATAAAACAAATTAAATAAATGATCGAGATGAAATTATTTATGCATCTGAAATGAAATGTTCTTGCAAGAAATTCTTAGTACATCTACAATGGCCTCATTTTGATCATATAATCAATTTCTGGAAAATGTGTTTTGAAAAATGTTTTAGCATTTTTGTTGTTGTTGTTGTTGTTGTACATCACTATCATGTAAACAAGACTGATATGGCAACTGATAAGAGTCTATGAAGTACTTTAAAAAAATCATGTGCTTATTAAAATATGAAGTCACAGTAGCTAAAATGTTTATAAAAAAATTAGGGCATATGTTTTTAATGATAGATATATTTAAAGAATATCATGTCTCTTCAAAATCTCGGAATATTGTTTAATGTTTTTGAAATTTGTATTGCATTTATACGTCTAGATCACTAATCCAATTAAATTCACCAAAAATATGAAAGTTAAAGATAGAATTTAAATTTTACATTTAACACAACTGATTTTAATTTCAGTATTAAGAATATATTTTTTAAAAAAGATTTAAGCATGAAGTACACTATTATTTGTGTCACATATTTTAAAAGATATATTAGAACTACATTTTCTTTTTATTTCTGCGAACACTCATCGAACTGGGGAAAAAAAACTCCTGTTTTTTTTATTTAAATCAAATTTGTTCAACTGATAATTAATTCCCGTGTTCCGTGCTTTTTTTTAAAAAGAATTCCATGGGCACTACACTTTTGCATAAGAATTACACCTTTTTATTTTAAAAGATGCATTAGAATAAATTTTTTTTCTTATGTTCTTATTTCTACGAACACTCATCAAGTTGCAAATATAAAAAAAAAAAACATTTTTTTTTTTAATATAAATCAAACTTGTTTAATTGAGAATTAATTCCCATAGGCATCACATTTTTTAAAAAAAAGATTCCATAGGCATTACGTTTTCCACAGGCATTAATTACACTTTTATTTTAAAAGATTCATTAGGACTAAATTTTCCTTTCTCGTGCTCTCATTTCTGCAAACAATCATCAAGTTGCAAATAAAAAAAAATGTTTTTTTATTTAAATCAAATTTGTTTACCTGAGAATTAATTCCCATAGGCATCACACTTTTTTTCAGTACAACTTGAAACCTAAGTAAGTCGTTCTTTAATCTGTAGACTATAGTTTTGCTGCTTTCGATAGCATAAGTAATTACATAACAGATCTGTTTTATGTTGAACAATAAATACACTCAAACCTGTTTTTATCCGGTCTGTTTTTGTGTGTTATACAAAAAAAATTTCATCAAATGCATATTATGATTACAAATTAATTTTAAAAATGTAATTTAAAAAGAATTCAATAGATGGCGGCCCACAGATATTATATAATCACATAATTACGAATTTTATTAGATTCGAGGTAGTGCTACATCATCTTTCTAACTAATTTTGAGTTAGAGAGGTAAAATAAATAAAAAATTCAAGTTACAGAGGTAACAAAAAAAATTTTCGAGTTGTGGAGGTTTTCGACTTACAGAGGGTTCGACTGTATAAAAAAATACAACAAAAAATCTATATGCAAAACTATATCTAAAAGTATATTTCTTTCAATTTTGAAGAAGAAATTCAAAACACGCTAAATTAAATATGCAGCGTTAACTCTTTTAATATAGGAGAAACTTCTGAAGTAATAAAAAGTATTTAAATATTAAAATGTATTAATATGTATCAATTTAACATAAAATAACATCATTTTGTCTAAAACATCGTGAACTTATAAAGTGCACTTCTATACCTCTATAGAGATAATGTTTTATTTTTACTATATTTTAATGCATTATTTCAAAACTTAACACATATTGACTCACCATAAATTTCAAACATTACACCATAAATATATAATAAACAATTTCTTTACGTAGAAATATTTATTAAAAATTCTGAATAAGCTGCGATGGGTACGTACGATTTGACATGAAATTTTTCTTCACAAATGATGATTAAATAGAATTTTCAGTAGTAAAACATTTCAGTTATTTCACAAAACTCGTTTATTTTTATCATTTTATAATCTGTTGTCCATACGTGGGGAAGTCAAAAGAATTTCCGATTAAGCAGATTGAAAGTTCATTTAATGAGATCTTAATACGATAAGTATGCAGTGCAAATATTTTTGTATGATTAGAAGCAGCAATATTTACTTTAGAACGTTGACGCAGATTTTGGCCCCTGCCTTGTTAAGCTTGTTAAGCGTTTAAGATAAGACTGGTAAAAACCACTTTGCAAATTAGTTAACAGTTGGGTTTTGAGAGTTTTAACTTGATGGATTTGTATTGATTCAACATATTAATTAAATATACGTTAATTAATTAATTTGATCGTCATTAAAAATAAAAATAGATAGTATGCTAGTTGCCCTTAAGAGTTAAACACAGATATTCTAACAATTATAGTTTTTGGTCTTGTGTAAATCTTATTATGAAAACAACATTAAATATATCTGTATTATGATTACCAAGTGCCTAGTCCCTGTGTGGATCGGGGTTAGAATAGTCCCACTGCAGCCCATGCATGCCGTAAAAGCGATTAAAATGGGTGCCCAGTGTCCGGGGATATAATCTTGGGGTGTAAAGTCAGACTTCTCCCTTCGGATACCCCAGGTTTTTGTGCCGCAAGGTCAAGGACAAAAAGCAGCTGGTTCATAGGTCATGGACTTTTTCTAGATGTTACTGTCAACCAAGTGGGATAAGAAACAACAACAGCTAATTGCCTACAATTTTTTGTTTTCAAATGGAAATTAAAAATTGCTTATTTTTTCAATAATGTTTCAGATTATTCACTGAACAGAATCAAAACGTAAAAATTTCATACGATGTAATAAATTTTCAAATTTGTAATAAAATTAATGAATTAATAGTGTAGGTAAAGTGGAAAACAAAACTTATTGTAGAAAATTAAATTTTTTCCAATACCTAACATTTTCAAATTTCTTCGTTATTGATTCGCTTTTGAAAACATTTTATTTGTTAGATCTCTATAACATGCATAGTAGTATGACGGACAAAACTAGAATTATTAAAAATTGTGACTATCAGTTATCATCTTTATTAAGCCTACTCGGCCTTGCTTCTAAAAAAAACTATCACACGACGAATCTTTATAGCTATAATTAAACTAAAAACATACAAATGTGTCATTATTAAACAGCTGTTATGAGATACACAAATCTTAGCAGAAACAAAGATGCTGTCTGGTTTACTGTTATTTTAATTTTTTTGAACCTCGGAAATGGTCTTTCATGGTCATGTGGAAGTCATCTTCCTGTTTTCCATCGAAGGTCATTTCAAAGTAAGCACGTCAACGACCAACAAGGTTTTCCATTTCCATCGAGTGATACATTTTAAATTAATAAAATTCTTGGAATTTTCTTCACGTATTTATAGTATATTAACTAGGCATATTAAACTTAAATTATAATGTTTTATTCAAAGAATTCAAACAAAACATATATATATATATATATATATATATATATATATATATGTGAGACTAATATAAATTGCTATTTATATTAGTGCTATTTCTTAGTTTTTTTTACCATCAGAAATTATATTGAAAAAAATATACATTCCATTATTTAAGTTTTATTTGTCCATACTTATTCTGAAATATCTATTATGTTGGCCACGAATTTCCATATTTTAGATTTGATTTGATTTGTCTTGTCTTCTTTGTGTAAAAATGTTCTAGATTATATAATTCAAATATTTGTGTATTATTTAGAATATAATTTATTCTTAGAATGTTAATCTCTCTACACTAAACCACTAAATATTATATCAAATAATTGTTTAAATTCCTTTCTAACAAGCAATCATAGATAAGCCATGTTGATAACTGAGCTTTAACCAAAAGTAAACTTTGACAACTGAAATTTTATGCTCAAGTACATCAAAAACAATTACAATTTTAAAATAATATTACCACGATATAAATTTGCATTTAAAGAATAATCGAAGGGATAATATTATTGTTGATCATAATCACAGATTTTTTAAATTTATTTCCAATAGAGAAGAGAAAGGCTTCATTCCTAACTAAATTTAAAGAAATTTTCCATTTATTGAGAACTTTAAAGTGATTAGTAAGGATGATAGCTAAGAATTTAGAGTTTAGTAATTTATTTGGTGATTAAGAATTATTTATAATCTTAATCCTTTTTCGTCAGAATTCTTACAATAATATAGATTTCGACAAAATTTTTACAGCTTTAGGCAGAATTCTTATAATATATATAGAAATTTTCCGAAATTTATAACCTTAACGAGAGGCGAGTTTTTTTGGTTTTTTTCTTTTTTTAAATTTATTTCAATGCATTTAAAGAGGAGGAAGAAATATGGAAGAATTTACCTTGTCATGCGTGAAATTTTCGAATATACAAACAAAATTTATCTCAGGAAGACTTAATGTATATAATTAGAGATTTCACATTACGAAATTTTATAAAAACAGAATGGGACAGAAAGGGAATTAATATATTGTGAATAAATTTATTTATTTGAAATTTTGTTCAACGTGTTATGTAATGCAGTTCTCTGAAGTTGATTCCAGGTATTATTTCATCAATTCTAATTAAATGATACTATTTTAGGAGAAAAAAAATGAACTACGCATTTACAGATAGAAAATATTTAGAAAGGCTTCCTGCGTTTTAGGAAGACGATATTGACATGGTATATTTTATAGAAATGTGAAACATTTTTCACATCTTTAGGCATTTTAACATTTATTTATGGATTTTTGTGAACTTTATCATTGTTACCTTCGATGACAGTCAAAGTAAAGTGCATAATTTAGATTCATGATAACTTATTTCTTGAATTTCTTTTCGGACTGTCATAAAGAAAACCCAACAAACTTATCATAAACATTGTTGGATAGAACTAGATCTTTTTAATGCTGGAATAATTTAAAAAAAATTTTTTTTTTTTTGCTGAAATAAGAAATTGATGACAATTTGGCATTACAAAATAGCAAATTTTTATGACTATTGTTACAGATTCAATTCCTTTGCTTGCTAGAAAACATCATCTCCTTTATCTTGGTGGTAGATTAAGATTTGTTTTTAGCTGGTGATGTGTATGTAGTGTGTTACATAATTTCCAAATTGGCAGCGATGAAAAGCTCCATGAATTATGTGATCGGTATCTATTCTAGATCTATTATCTCCCAATAAATTTGTTCACTCGTTAAAATAAAATCAGAAGTTTTTCTAAAAGTACAAGGGTAAAATGAGAGAAACTTAATTAGCTAAATGCTTAAAAACTAGAATTTATTATAATTTTCTTTCACAGAAATTATTAAAACGAAAAATAATAGTAATACTTGTTTATTTGGATATAAGAAAAAGGGACTTTTAATTTTAGCTATACAAGAAGACTCAAAAACGCAGATGATTTAGATTCAGATCTGTATCTGAAGATTTTTATGCTGCTAGTATATATATATGGGGCCTGATGGTTGAGTGACTGGTGCTCGCCACTGCAGGGTTCGGGTTCATATTAATAATGGTTCAGAATCCACTTTAAGCCGTAGGTCCCGTTCTAATATGACTGTTGAGCTCAGGGTTGACAACCCTACCCAGTAAAAAGAAAACAACATCTCATGCTTCGGAATTTGTCTGTAGGCAGAAGGCCTTGGCTCACTATGGGCTGCTGCGCCATTGAAGATATATATATATATATGTAAAGCAAGATGGTTTTTTTGTGTGAGAGTCTATTTCTTTTAACTTCAAAACTAAAATACTTAGAGAATCAATTTTTTCACATCTATTATTTTGCTATCTGATTACGCAGCTAAAAACCATGAAAAAGAAGCGAAATATTTTTTTTTTTATTAAATAAAAAGAAACCGCTAACTTTTTACCAATGTTATTTTTGATGATAAATTGTGTATGAATCATTTGCTTCCAACCAAAATTTCTCTTTTCATAGAAAGATTCAATTAACATATTTAAATAATAAATAACTTTGTGCAATCATAACCTGAAAATTATGGTATAGAGGGATCAATTTTTTCTCAGAATTTATATTATTTAAAGCACAGCCGAAAACCTAATCTAACCTAAATCTTTCTAAGTAGCTATTTTTTATTACTTTCTCATATATAAACTTCAATTTTTTATAATATAGCCACGAAAATAAATTAAATCTTTTGAAATTTTAATAATTGAAAGATACTCATCTAAAAAACAAAAAATAAAATCTTTCACCTAACAGTCAAAATTGTTTTCATTCAATTCTCTTGTGAAAGAAAAATGTTTTCTTTTAAATTTTTATTTTACTTTTAAGCTTTGATTAGATTTTTTAAAAAAAGTTCTGTGCTTTTTTTAAATTACATTGCTCTACAAAAGTAATTTCATGTCAGAAAAAGTTTTTTAGCTGAATTTGAAAATCAAATTTGGGACAATTATATCTTTTACATTTTTAACATTTACTCCAGAATAACTTACTGATTAACAAAAAAAAATTTTTTTCTATTCAAAAGATTATTTTGGCTATTTTTTATAGTAGTTTTCATTCTGAATTCTAAAATCATTTTCCCCTATAACATAATTTTCTGAGAAATTACCTCAATATTTAATATTAACTACGCATTTACAACAGAGAAAAACTTGTCCAGAAAAAATAAATTCTTTTTTTGGGTAATCTTAATAGGTATTTTTTACACTGAATTTTAACATCAGAATTATTTTTTTCAAGGATGTTCATAACTTTACGTTTTACGCTATGTTCTTGGAAGTATTGCACGGACGTTTTTTGATCATTCAAATGTCCTTCAGAAGTTTTTATCTTCCATTACACTTCTAATTTGTAATTTTAAATCTTATTAAAATTTCTCCTTTAGTATTTACTTCACTAATTTAGGGACTCTGCTCTTTCAATTAAAAAAAAAATCCCAATTCTTTTCTAGATGTCCCGAAATATTTTTATCAAACTTAATTTTATGTTGGAAGGGAATGTTTTAGAGATCATCATTTCTTTTTTTTTTTTTTTTTTTTTTAATTTATGTGAATTCTATATTTTCATTTTGAAATGGCCTTTACGATCTTTACTGTCTCATTAGCACAACAAACAATAAGATTTTGTAAATTGAGAAGAGAACATTTTCTGATCTCCCCATGTGATCCTCGCCAACATCGTATTTTTATGTGTTATCCTAAACATATGAGAAAATGTTTTCATACTGCACCTTGCTTAGAATAATCTTCATATTTTGCTAGCTGTCTCTCGTATTAAGGGAATATTTATTTCGTTCCCATTGTGCAAATCGACACATATTATACTAACTTCAGCGAATCAATAAACCAATTAACATTCTTCTATAATATGAGTATGCCGTGAGTATCAAACACGAGGAAAAATATCCTTGAAAATTTCTTGCCGATTTCAAGGGGTAGAATACCTTAGTTCTGCGATCAAGAAGTTTCCATCTTTTTGTCATGATCTTCAACCAGTTTCTAAAGATCATGCACAGAATCGTTTAGGACTCCTTGTGTGACGAGATCATTAGAATTATCGAAATTATCATACTTTTTATCCGTGTTATTGTCAATCTAGATCTTTTCAGAATTTGGATTTTCACTTATATTGGTTAATACCATATGAGACAGTATTTAGAGATCTTCAGTGTGGGAGTCGCATTGCTAAAGGTAATTGAATCTTTTCCAGTAAAAATTTAGTACTATTTTTTTTATTTCCGGTAAAAAATGCATTAGTCTTTTCTAAAAAAATGCCTTTTTTCTCTTTCTACCATTTTTTTAAAAATATATTTCAGTACCTCAATTTTTTTCGTTCTTTCTTCTATGTAATATAATCTTATAAATGACAGTTTAATCAAAGTATAAGTTCACTGAAATATGGAACATATTAGAAAATGAAAGTAAATTTCAATTGGTACTTAAATAAAATAAAGACATCATTAACATTATAATTTTTATACATTTTTATGCAATTAGAAATTGAAAATAAATAATAAATAAATAAAATTAGTGTATTAAAATCTTATTGTTTAAAGAAATTTACGATTTTCTCGGTCATATTCATAATAGCTCTGGCTTATAGATTGAATAGTCTTAGTTTAAATTATGAAAATTATATTTTAATTATTACTAATATAAACAATAATAATTAAATTTAATAATTAGTTTAATTATTATTAAATTATTATTATTATTAAGTTATGAAAATTATATTTTGTAACTGGAAATAATTTTTGTTTTAACACCTAAAATCCCACTCGAAGAAATAAATAGAAAAGAAAGAAATAATAAATAAAGAATAATAAAATAATCTCACAGACATCAAAGTCACAAGAAACCACACTTACCAACAGGCTTCAACACAAATTTTCCGCATTACTACGGATTTAGATTAGAAGAAAAAAAAAATCGTATCTGACCTGTAGAACTTTAATAAATATCCCAACAAATTTAAATAGCCGGTGCGTTGGTGATTTTAATGGCGGTCATCATGTGTTGGAAGACACTGGCCGAAGTTAAGTGCCCAAAAATAGCACTTTTGCAAAACACGATCCCTCTCCCCTTGCTACATAGCGAGAAGTGGATATGAACAAGCTGCCACTCTCCAATGAGACGAGATGAACTTTGGCCCACCACCGGCCAAAAGAAAATAAACACCGCTGATTACGCCAGAGACTGGACTACTTCATGATAGCCTTCATAAAAGAATCCGTGCATTCTTTTTTAAAACTTATTTCAGAGGGCATCGAGGACATTTGTTGTTCGATTCATAAAAGCCAAACTTGGTTCCAGATCGCTCTGGTTCAATTTTCAGAGGAATAGGTTTTGATCTTGATAAATGAAGGAAATGATTTGAATATCCAATGGTTTTAATTAAAATGAAAATCCTTTTTTTTTCTCTCATTGCGTAGCAGTGTCTGAGCTAAAAAATATTTTGTAAAGGTAAAAAAGATTATAATAAGACGTGGTGCAGAACATTGATAGTGTTGTTGTTGAACATTGATTTGCCTTGTGTATCTCACTAACAGTCCACCGATGGATGACGTGGGAAGGACAATGCCTTCTGGGAGAACTTTTAGGGATAAATACCCTATATTTGAGTGTCGTATGCGAGAAATGCCGGAAAACTCACGCCATACAGCTTGACTATGAACTATACTGTGTGTTATTGTTACTAATCCCCCTGTGCAGGAACGCCTACACCAGGTCCAGGTGACTAGTTCATGGCTAAGGGTAATATGCAGCTTTACTTTTAGCAAGGAACCACGAGGGCTGAAGACTGACTAAACCTCAAGACAACGCTCAACAGCCATATTACACCGGGATCTATGGTTTAAAATGGATTCCGAGCCACTACAAACATTCATGGCTCAGCCGGGTCTCGAACCCAAAACCTGTGGCACAGAGCGCTAGTGGCTCGGCCATCAGGCCCAGTAATATAGGGCTTAGGAAAAAAAAATTCTCGGCTACCAATTCAATTTTTGCTTTTTTACGGAACATTAAATTTTAACTTTTTCGAATAGATTTATATTTTGTATTTGAAACTGGTATAATTAAAAGATCCGGAAAAACCAAATAAGTTACAATTCCTGACTTATTATTCAGTTGGTTTGTACCAAATGTTTAATTTTCCTTTTACTCTGTTAAAAAAAGTAATATATTCCATTATTATATATATTTATAAGTAAGAGTCCAGGTTAGAATAGCCATACTGCAGTCCATGCATGTCGTAAAAGGAGACTAAAATGGGTACCCAGTGCCTGGGGGTATAGCCGGAAGGGGTAAAGTTATATTTCTCTCTTTGGGTATCTCATATCTTTTTGCCGCAAAGTCAAGGACAAAAAAGAAGCCGCATTTTTTTACCCTTTATCATGACTCGTCAATTTAAGATACTCGGGTTCATGTATTTGGTCTAGATGTTGCTGTCGAGCAAGTGGGAAACAACATATATTCTTATCTATCATGTTTTGAAACCCTCTACTAATGTTGATCTTCATTTCATTGAGAAATTCATTAACTTAACCAACAGCAAATTTCATAAATGTCTTGTGTTGCTTAGATTTGAATTGATTTTTTAATTATTAAAACACGTGTTTTCGAGCTATATGGGCATGATAGATTAGATCTGTTTCATGAATAAGATATTCAAACCGATTATTATGCTAAATAGCAAGTATCGGCCGAAATCAAGGTCAGCCAAGTAGCGATTTTTAATCGGATACTGGCGGCTTTGAAGCAGAGGTCAAAAGGTTAAATGTTTTAATGGCGATGTTTACCAATTCTCTGTCTTTAGCACTCAGCTGAAGTGGATTCAATTTGTATCGATTCATTAAAATTTAAAAAAAGAATATGTTCTTCTGTCATCGATTCATTGAATATTAATCTTAGCGGAAAATTCTGTTTCTTTTGAAAAGGATAAGATCTTTTAAAGTTTTGAAATTTGTGACGTAGTTCTTAACTGATCCTTATTCTTCGATGGATATAGCGTACGAAATGTATGGTGAAATTTAAGAACAATACTAGGGAGTTTTTGCATACCATATTTTGGACGTCCGTTAGCTTTTTCTCCCTAGAGCGCATGCTCATAGGAAACATCATTACAGATACGCATGCGCAATTTCCTATGAGCATGCGCGTTAGGGAGAAAAAGCTAACGGACGTCCAAAATACGGTATGCAAAAACTCTCTACTAACTAACAAGTGATGTGTAACGAGTGTAAGTCGTCGATCATAGGAAAGCTCATGTTAATTTCTCTATGGCTCTGTTTGGTTTGGTTTGTCGTTCTACGATCATTGGGGGTAAATAGCCACAGCCAGGATTAGAACCTGAAGCCTGTGGTACCAATGACCAGAGCTCTAACCAATTGGCCATCAGGCCGCCGTTTTGAAGAGCAAAAAAAAAAAAAAAGTCGATGGAACTCACTTCCGTCTGAGTTGAGCCACATTTCGAGATATCGGGCAATTTATGCCTGCGGATTTTCACAACTTTCCACTATCGAACAGATTATAGATGAGGTATAAATTATAAAAAAAAATTCGAAAAAAGGTAGAGGCTAAGCCACTTTGTCTGATGGCCGGTGTGAGTAGCGATCTGCCGTTCGGTGCTGCAGGTTTCAGATTCGAATTTAAGCGATGCCATGGATGTTTGTAGTGGTTCGGAATCCACTTTAAGCCGTAGTCCCAGTCTAATATGACTGTAGAGCGTTGGTCATACAGCGTAAAAAGTCAGCGTCACGGAACCAAGTCAGACTTCTACCTACAGGTACTCCATCGCAACAGAAGCTTCCCCCCCCCCATCCATTCTTCTATGAGACCACGGATTCGTGGACTTGTTCTAGATGCTGCTGTCTGCCAAGTGGGATAAGAAACAACAGCAGCAGCAGATCTTCCATTGCTATAAATACTTATTCAAGCGCATGGTGAATATTGAGTAATTGGGACTTGCGTGGTGCAGAGGACCTAATATGTGAGGAACCAATCCTTAAAATTATCACTTGATCCACAATAAAACGACAGCCAATGCAGAGATAGGCTTTTCGAAAGGTACTGATATAAGCAATCATTTCCTTTTTCATGTTAGTGAAATACATTTTGTTTATTGCAGAGATTCTCTGTTATAATAAAATGAGCTTGGCAATTATTTTTTCAAAGTTTCCAGTTCTATTAGCCGTCGTGTTTCGCTCACTTATACGTAAATAGAGCAGGAATGCACAGACCATGGCCTACGGGGAATATGTTACCCGCTTCATTTTATTGCAATTTTACTTTTTAAAATATGATAAGTATTTTCTTTTTTGGAAGACTAAGATTTATGAATAGGATTCCGCTTTAGTTCACTAAAAAAAGTAAAGATTCAAATATTAGAAAAATGCCTTATTCAATGTTTTTTTTAAAATATTTTTTGCCATCTAGAAGATCAGTCTGGCGATCCGCTCGGTGCCCCAGGTTTCGGGCTCCAAACCCTGTGGTGCCATGGGTGCTTGTAGTGGTTCGGAATCCATTTTAAACCATATTTGACTGTAGAGCGTTTAGCGCAGGGCTGACATACATATCCCATAAAAATAAAACTTCTCCTGTTTCTAAAATTGCCAGTAGGAGATGGCTTTGTCCCGCCAGGGGGGTGTTGCGCCAAAGAAGATCAGTTCAGTTGCCAATAACACCTAGCCTAGATATAATGTCTATCCCTATCTATATTCTTCTTCTTTTTTTATATCTATGATATTTATTGCTAAAAACATGTTCCATTTTATAATTGCGTTAAATAATGTCGACGCGGTTCTTGCTAGATAATGCATTAAAATGTCAGCATTAAAGATATTAAGATTTAGTTACACAGAAATTTTTAAAATTAATAATGTGATTAAATAATAATAATATGATTAAATTAATAATGATATATAATCAATATGATAATATGACGTTCACGTATACAACATGTTACTGATTATGGTTAAAAATAAATATTTCTTACTTCATTTATAATAAAATAATTTATTTAAACAAAACTTCCTGTAGTGTTTTTGTATAAAAGAATGTTTAATAATTTTAAAATAAAAAAAAAATTTCATTTGTTTTAAGGCTTATAGCAAACAATACCGAAATTAAATTATTGTAGTTAATGATTAAGTTAAAACCTAATTATTAATGTATCAATTTCTAAATTAGCAGATTTATACGTTGGCCGTAATACTTACAAAATAACTGATGACCTTCGCATAGCAATAGTATAACACGTTACTCTATATGAGCATTGTCAGGTGTTCAAATTTGAACACCTAAGCACTTTCAATTTTATGACTTTTTCAAAATTATTACGTATATTTACATATGTATAGCTGAAACATTTCAAAATCATGTTTCAGTATTTTAACTCATCTTGATTTTAATTCTGCTCCCTTGCCAACATCTTTATCAGCTGTTGTATTTTCTTTTATTGCATAATTTATCTTTAAATTCTAAATATCTTAAATTCTTTATATTGTTTTTCTTTTTTATAAACTTTTTAAAAGATACAAAAGTAGTAGCATTTGAACATTTTCCTTTTGTATTAGTTTAAAATATTTTTAATTCATTCGTGAACATTTTTAGTCGCTGAAAGGCAATACATATTAAGTATCAATTTTTCAAGCAAATAATCATTGTATTGCTTTCTGTTTCTATACGACCATTCTTATTTGATTGAACAGCAAGAAATCACGTGCTGAAACAAATACAGTAAGTAAAAAAAAATTTTTTTGCTAAAAACTAACATTAGAATACCCTTTATTATTTTTAAATTTTTGTCCATTGAAAAAATATGAATCTTAAATCAAATAAACTTTATAATAATAGATGATAATAAAAGTGATTTACAAATGATTGTAAAAACAACAGTGACAAATGATTTATAAAAGATTACTTAGCAATTATGAAAGTTGGATTATCTGTTACAGTTAATTTAAATGATTGAAATACAAGTTTAATAAAAAAATCTAATAATATACTATATAATTAAAGCATGATTTTATACTGTATTTGTTTTATAATGTTTGATTTAGTACTTTGTTTTTGTATTATAGCATTTAAGAGATACTCATAATGAGTTATTACCATCCGTATACGTCGTTATTTCTTTCCCATTTCAAAAAGATCTTTCTTTTTGCATCATTTCTTACTGAAAAGTACACAAATGCATTTCAAAATTACTTTCTGGTTTTTTAAAAAGATTATCTCTTATTAATTTGATGTCAATAATATTTCATAATTATTACTTTGGTTTTTGTGTTGATGTATTGTATTATATGGGATGGCAATTAAAGTTCAACTTCCAAAAAGCTCAATTTCTATATTAATTTTCTATAATAATTTCTATATTTATTTAAAATCTAAACAAAATGTTGCTTTTTATTATTGTAGTAAAAAGTATCGCACAGAAAAGATATTGGAAAAATCTTAAGAAAAAAAGTACATGTTCGTTGTCTTTTGACTTTATAGCATAATTTTTTTCCACTTCCTTTTTAAAAATGCACGCAAAATCGCCTATGGCGCGCAATTCGCTCTGGCCTTTGGTATCACAGGCTTCAGGTTTGAATCGTCACGATGGCCTGGATGTTTGTGAGTGGTTCGGAATTTATGTTAAACAGTGGGTCCCGGTCTAATTAGCCTAAAGCGTGCAAAAAATGACAGTAAAATGATTAATCAAACCAAACCACTCTGAATATATTCCTTAGGGTTGAGTTAAATATTTTCTCTTAACTTTTGTTATCATTCCTGAGCAATCATTGTCGTTTTACAGCTGCTACTCCATCCCTCTTGTTATCTGTTATTTTCATTTTTTATTTTTTTTTATTTATTTATTTATTATTTTTTTACATTTACAATCTAACTTACTGTACTATTTTACTGAAATTATTGGCCTACTTTTGCTAACTGTTTAAAATTCTCATCATTTTTAATTTCCCGCTATGTTTTTTAGTCTAGCAAAATATAAGTTTTGGCCTGAGTGCCAAGATCATTTCCCTCATATTGGTCTGAGAAGCTCGTCATGGCTCTCTCTGCTCGTCATGGTAGCTCTGAAGAAGTAAATGATACGCAGATAATGCAGTAAATGATACGCATAAAATGATTAAATTCAAAGGCATGGGTATATTTGAAGGGTAATCTGGCAAAGGGAGGAAATCAATTGCTTCAACGTCAGCAGAAGATATGACCACAGCATTACAAGAAGAGACAAGTGGTGATATACGAACGTGCAGTGTACAGGGATTTGCTGGGTCTTTAGGCATGTATGAGAGCACGGTGCATAAAATTTTGCGAAACGTCCCCCATTATTATCATATGTTTAGCAGTTGCTTCCTGTTGATCTGTCAGTAAGACAAACCTTTGCTCTAGAATTCTTGCTCGCATGGAAGTGGACAATGAATGGCCATGGAACATTTTGTGGACAGATGAAGCCCATTTCCATTTCCAAGGGTATGTCAATACATAGAATTGCGGAATATGGGCAATGAGAAAATCCGTTTGCACCTGAACCAGTATCTCTTTATTCTGCAAAAGTAACTGCATTCATATTTTATCGTAGGGTCATTCTTTTTCGAGGATAGAGGTCCTGTGAGTCATATTACATGTACCGTCAATGATGAACATTACATGTACCGCTATGAGATTGTTTTGAGCAACCACGACAATCCAGCACTTCAATAGCTTGGATGTGTAGGTAAAATAATTTTGGCGCTAATTGGTGATTAACATAGTGCTCTTTCTCACATTGCAAACCCAATAAAGTAGCTGCTCAATATGCATCTTGGAAATGAAGGAATTATCAATCATTTCACAGCAGCCTGACCACCAAGAACACCTAATTTTAATCTTTGTGACTTCTGACTATGTGGTTGCCTGGAAGAAACGTTGTGTTTAGTGACCCAATTGCAAACTTAGTTAAATTGAAGACGCTCATAGCGCAACACATTTATAACATGACCACTGATACACTCCGATCTGTCAAACATGCTTTTTCTCGATTTCAATTTGCGGCAAAAAACGGTGTATAATATATTGAACATTTCTTGAGCATATCTCGCAACTATTAAAAATCGATTTCTTTATTAACTTTTCATATTTTCATTAAAAAACTGATACAGTTATGCACATTGAGCAGTACAGTATGTTTAACTACAACTCATGCAATAGGCGTGATTCAAATATCAATATTAGCAGAATCCATTTTCGTCAGGACGAATAAAGCGCCATCTATCGCATTGTTAAAATTTCGGATTATTTGTTTTTCTTATAACATGCAATTTCCCTCTTCGTGTAAATTCAGGTCAAATTTCGGACCATCCTGACAAGTTCTTTTTGACAGGTTAATTGAAGTACAACTTTAATTGTAATTACCCTAACTTCAATTTAATTATGTGTGCGTGTTGTGTAATAACGTCCATTTTGCTCTTTCAGAATTCCCGATTAAATCAGAATCCCTATCAAACTTAGTTCAGCATATACTAATAACAGCCACTTGCAACTGTTAAAATTTTGCAATTTATTGTTGTTACCTTACGGCTTTCACTGTTAGTGATGTGTAAATAATTTTATTCGTTTTGAACACAAATGCTTTGAAACATTCAATGTTATGACATTTAACTCTGCAATTGCGTCACTAAACAGAGCCTTTTTCTTTAAATTGCGAATAAAATTACGTAAATAGATTCATGTATTTTCCTTTATCGACAAAATCCACCTGTCTTTCGACTACAACTCGTAGCACCTCCCGTCCTGATACACACGCACGCACACGTACTATATATATATATATATATATATATTGTAAATTTCAATCTTTACAATATTTTAATGGCATATCAGTTGACGCAATTCTGTATGCAATATTCTTTTGACTGATGCATAAGATAATAAAACCGTAACCGTATCCGCATAATTAGTATAGAGTAAAATCCGTTTTCCACAATTAACTTTATACCAACCCATAGGCATTTGTTCATAAAACACTTATTTTCTATGGAATGTCGTTCGGTAATATGACATTTTGCGGTAATATTGTCAACTTAAAAATGTAATATTACATATACGGCAATATGTAATATTGGATTTTAAAGTTGGAATATTTGCCGATCTTAAATTCCAAAATTTATAGAATTATGGAAGAGGCATTTCACTTCTGAAATAAATTTCTTTGAGTGTGTGCCTGATTTAATAGCAACAAAGATAAATTATTTTTTTATTGAATTCTGAAATTTTATAAGATGGTGTCGAAAAAATTACGAATACATTACGTTAATAAAATTTTCAATATATTCTGCGAATTTTTTTAAAGTGGTGCTGGATAATGTCTTATTTAAAATCCACCACCTAAAAAAAAAATTTATAATTTCTTTGTTAAAATTTAACGAGTCAGTAAGAAGCAGTTTGTGATTTTGTTTACTATGTTTTTTTACGAAAACGATTTATCTATTTTAAAATTAGAAAAAGAATCAATTGCGAATTTTAATGTAGATTATTGGAGATCAGTTATACTCGCAAATTAAAGTGATAAAAGTGACTTACTAGGTTGAAATTCCGAAAATTGAACAGCAGAATACATACTCTTCGTTTGGTAAAGATGAACATTGGAATATCCATGGTTGCATGTGCGGAACTTTTCCATGTTGTATCTCTTTGGAGGTTCAATCGCGTTTTGGATGTTCTTCCGAACACCACAGACGAAAAGCGCTTGTTGATCGCCTCAGAATGTTCCAACCATAAATCACTTTCACGTGTTTTGAAAACTCTGCCTTATCGAGTGTTGTGGTGGCGACCAGAATTTACGATCCGAGAACTTTTCTGGAGTATTTTCCATTACAAAAATAAAGAAACAATCACCTTGGCTCTGTTTTATTGAGGATTCAGAATACGTTTTGCGCCAAATACGTTAGCAAGTTATTATTCTCAAAGATATGTTGTTCAAATTCGAAATACAGAAATGTTAATGTACAGTTCAAAGGCGTTTGGGGATAAATTTGGCGGGTTTTGGATAACATTAGCGAATACTATTTTTTTTCCGATATTAATCACTGTTAATTCCGAAATTTTGAATCATAATTAGTCATATGTGATAAAAATTTTTGTGTGGTAAAATTATCAACAAATACGGGAAATTAAATAGCCTGATTATTAAACAAATATTTCAATCGAAACTGATTCCGAGAACAGCATAACGAAACGAAATTAGATGAGACAAATGACCATCTTGTTTCTGAAGTCAGTAATGTCCATCAATCATTTGGTTGATGAACAATAGTGACTTCAGAGACAAGATGGAATTTAAATGCATTGCCCAAACTTTGCCAAAAATTAAAAATTGTTTGAATTTTACAAATAAATGATCTAGGTTGGGTGTATTTTCTTGCTAAAAATAGTGCATATATAAAGAAGCTCGATGAGGGTAAAGTTACTCGCTTCCGTAGCATATCTGCAAGCTGCACGTGCCCCTGGATAATGCTAAATGGATAACAGTATCGCAGCCTTTTCTTATAGCATAAAGATTAACTGTCTCTGTATTGCATTAGAACAACTTAAAGAAGCTAATTAATTAAGTTTTATTTTCCCGATTTTTCCTGAAATGTGAAGGTATTCCAAAATATTTGTGAGGATTTTCATTCTTATAAATTTAGTAAATTTAGATTCAAAGGGAAACCAGAAAATGTGGCAGCAACATTATACAGACAAAGCTAATTTAAATAAAAATTAAATTAAAAAAATTACTGATATTGTTTATATTAAATGTTAAATACTAATCTAATGCATTGTCTTAATATTAAAACGAGAAGTAAACATAAATTCCAAGAAAAATTATATGTACTATAGCATTTTTTATAAACCTATATTGCTTAAAGACGAAAAACCAACATTCACCAACGATATCTAAGAGTGTTAAGACACTGGTGTTATAATAAAATATAATATAATGACTCTATATGACTACAATGCTATTGACAAAATTTCTAATTTCTTAATTTGAAAGAAATTCGAATATATTGAATAAAATATTTTACAAATATTTTTATGTTTATTATTTTAAGAAACTTGAGTCGGATTGTGTTCCATGTTTAGACCTTCCTCAAAATCTCAAAAAAATTACTAATGATATGCCTTTTTAAACTAATGATGGCCGAGTGATTAGCCCTCTGGCACTCGTTGCCACGGATGCTTGTAGTAGTTCGGAATCCACTTTAAACAGTAGGTCCCAGTGTAATATGACTGTAGAACGTTGGGCGTAGGCCTGACAATCCTATCCCTTAAAAAGACAGCGTAACGGAGCCAAGTCAGACTTCTACCTACGGGTGCTCCACCACAACAGAAGCTGCCTCTCCCCTTTCCCTCCTTCCATGAGATTACACTGGTTCTTGGACTTGGTCTAGTTGTTGATGTCTACCAAGTGGGATAAGAAACAACAACAAAATAATGATGAGGGATGCCTGCGCATTTCTGGATTAAAGCAATAATTGAAAGTAAGATGTAGTTTATAATTATTCTCAAACCACGGAGCATACTAAGGTGATTTTATTAATATCATGTCCATCCGTAATTATAGGAACACTGACGATAAATCGAGGATGCTCTATTCTGATAAAACTTCTTATCAATATAAAGTCACTCATAAATATTTCATGAAGTTAAAAACAGAAGGATTTTTTTTTTTTTTTTAGATTAGTTCCGTTCATACGACAAAACTACTCTAAATAAAGAAGTTCAAAACAAAGGGAGAAAATAAAAGAATAAAAGCTATTCAACTTTTTCATTGTTTCCGTCTTATTTACGTTCTAATTTTAGCTCAGGAACATTCAATTGAAAAGCTATAAATGAACACATCCATTGTGTTCTCTGTTTGTTCTTCTTCAGATGGAAATTACTGCTGTCTTGTATAAAAGGAAATGAATCTTAAATATGTAGTGGATGTAGTAGTGTTAAATATGATGTAGTAATTTTATGCGTGATTCATGATTTGTAGAATAAATTGATGCATAATAATTTCCAATATATTCCTTCTTTTTTTACGTGATATGAAGAACTACAATTTCTATAGTTTCACCATCATTGGCGCAACAGCTCCATGGTGGGACGAGTCCGTCTGCCACTGGCAGATGTAGATGTTTACTTTTTACGAGGTAGGATTGTCAGCTCTGCGCCCAACATATTAGATTGGGACCTACAGTCATATTAGATTCCGAACTACTATAAACATCAATGGCACCTCAGCGACTCGAGCCCAAAACCTGGGGCACCGAGCGCCATAGCGCTAGTCACTCGGCCATCAGGTCCCTAAAACTAACTCCCAGGCACTACAGTCCATACTGGATCACGGCAGTCTGCCTATTAGCAGATTCTGAAATATGAGATGCTTTTCTTTTTATGGGTTTTATGTCATTTATGGTTTTTATGTCATGTATGGCTTTTATGCTCAACAGTAATATTATGCTGTACAGTAATATTAGACCGGGGTCTGATGGCCGAGTGTCCAGTGCTCTGGCGCTCGGTACTACAGGTTTCGGTGAGGCCATAGATGTTTGTAGTGGTTCGGAATCCCCTTTAAGCTGCAGGTCCCGGTCCCATATGACCGTAGAGCATTACAGAGCCCAATCAGACTACTCACTCACATCATTTCCAAACTGTAAAGAGGCAACTCAGCTCTAGGCACAGTGATGCGGTATAGTGTAGTAGTAGTAGTAGTAGTAGTAGTAGCAGTCATATCAGACGAGTACCTACGGTTTAGCCATTATGACCCAGGTGGCCATAATGGGTTTTTTTAAAAGCCATTATGGCCCAAAAATATACGATACTGTCTTTCTTTTCTTTCGATTAATGTTTTTATTATTTTATTCTACTAAATTTTTTTTGTATGCTAACTTGGTATGCTACTTTCATTATTCTTTTTCCTTTTTTTTTTTTTTAAATTCTTATTTCCTCATTCCATCTTATATCTCCTATGCATTATTATATATGTAAAAAAGTTATTGAACATTATATATTAATCAATATTAACAAAAACTGATAACAAATATGGCTTGTTAGTAAGAAAAAGTTTAATTCATATAAAAGAATTCAGTCGAGTGCTTTTAATGGTGCACAGTTCCTACGCTGATTGAATGTTTGTGTTTTATGTCTTTTATCTCTGTGCTATCTTCACGTGAGCTTTCAAACGAAGTGATTTGTCAGAGAAAAATAAATAGCGCAGCGAAAACAAAGCCCTAAAATAAAACTACTCAGGAAAAAGTTTTGATTTACAACACCGTTACGTTATATTTATTTTTCCTTTTCACGGAAGATGCTTAATAGTACTATATTTTCTTCCGTTAGAAGTATGGAAATTTCTAGATGATAGAAAGGTGGTAAATTTGTATTATCTTCCAAGTAAGCAGATTTTTACATAGATCATTTAGCATCTTAAAAGAATCGCACTTTTTTATAGTAATGTAGAGTTTTTTCTTAGCATTAAGGCGGCACTAACTCACTTGTTTATAGTAATATAGAGTTTTTCGCTTAACATATTAAGTAAGACGACGCAACGCACTTACTTATAGTAATATAGAGTATTTGCTTAACATTAAGTAAGACGACGCAACACACTTACTTATAATAATATAGAGTTTTTTTCTTAGTATTAAGACTATGCTAACGCAAAATATCTTTTTTATTTCATTTTTTTTTTTTTTTTTTTAAAGATTGGACATGCGTATATTTATCTGAGCAAGGGCGAAATGAATAGTTGAGAAGTTAGCGGCGCTATAACAATATGCGAAAACTCATTAATGTTAGCAGTTGCTGTAAAACTGTAATACATATTGTGATAAATGGCAGATAAGTGGTTTAAATTTCATAAAACAAATGATTTAATTTCGATTATTATAGATAATTTGAGTCGTTATGGATGTAGCAGAAACAAATAAAATGGTACATTTTTCTACTTATAAAAATATTCTCTGTAACTGTGCTTCCTCCTATGCACTGGAAGAGCGCCCCCTGTGGCATTCAGGAGAAATAGCCGGACACTCATCCGAGGGGAAGTACAGCACAACCGTCGCTGCCGCAGAGAAACATTTAGTACAGCACAAACACGTGCTTCTGTTGAGAAGTGTTTAGTTTACTCCGAGAGGAAATACATTTAGCACAAACATATGTATTTGCTGGCCTACAGACTCTTATCCGGAGAGGAAGTATATTTCGCGCATCCAATGTGTACCTGAGTATTTTTATTTAAGGCTTAGAAGTGGAATCCTTCCACGCATCTATCTTTAAATGTGTTAAATATTGTCTGTAGTTAATTGTGTGTATGTCGTGTTTGTGCGAGTGTAAATAAAGCTGTCTCAACCCAGCTAAATCTAGTTGCACAAACTACAACACTACATCACGAATTTTGTGAACTATAATTTTAAAAAAATTATACATTTTCAGGAAAAAATGACGCTCTTCATTCATAGGGTGTCACCGAAAAAAAAATGTTTCAAAATTCACGTACATTTATACCTATATATTTTGTTCAGAAATTTGTTAAATTGAATAAAAATTGTAATTTTTGTATCCTTTGTTCCTTTCATGATATGTTGGTATATGTTTAAAGTCTATCTTAAATAGACATAGAAATTTCTGCCTTTAAAAATAGGCTTGCAGAAAAGTGGCAAACATTTTATAAGTGCAAATAATGTATTGTTGTTCTAATGCAGCTGGCATTACAGAGACAGTTAATCTGTATGCCATAAGCAAGGGCTACGCCACTGTTACTCTTTTAGCACTACCTAGAGACACATATAGCTTGAAGATACACACCCACAACGCTCTACGATCATATTGATCATATTAGATCGTATATTTCCGTATTCCGAACCACTACAAACATCCATGGCGTCACCGGGACTCGAGCCCGAAACCTATGGTACCGAGCACCAGAGCGCTAGCCACTCGGCCCATCAGGCCCCAATACAGTAGTACAAATAATGTGACGAATATTTTTAACTACGTTATGCATTTTTTTAAAAAAATTAATGAATTATTTACTCTGAACCTTTTTTTTTTTCAAAATAAAAACATTTCTCCAGCTATCAATCTTATAATTATTCATACGTACCTAAAGAAACTGCCAGTCAATTGAACAGTTCAAGCTGATGGAAATACCGACGCAAGAAAACACTAAAATAAAATGGATTACATACTACAATGGCGTCATTTAAAAAGAGAAGTGTAATCAAAACAGGATTTTAATTACTGGAACCGATTTAAAGTCTGATTAGCGCAAGAAAATCTTGCAGTCATTTGGATGAGATTGTAAGTTTATCACTGATTTTTGCTAAATTCAATAGTCATTTGATTACGCTGGAATATTTTATTAGAAGAAAAGGTTACCGTTAGTCAACAAAAATTACATTTGTGTTCTACCAGAACAAAGCAAGGTCACATGTTTTTCCGCATGGACTCGAGAAGAAGTGCAATAGCTTATTTAGTGTGCTTAGGTAAATATACAATCTTGTCCAATTTTAATTTCTTGGATTAGTGTGTGTTCAAGGGTTTGCAAATTGCTTAAAAAAGTTATACCAATTGATCTGCTTGCAAAATATTTAAATCAATGTGTATGCTAATAAGTCTCCGGAATATTCCAACTGCCGAAAAAAAAAAAAAATTGGAAAAAGATATCGATGCTATCAAAGTGATATCAAATTGGCTTGCACATGTTGTTGTTGTCGTATATCTCATGGAAGGAAGGCAGAGAGGGGCAGTTTCTGCTGCGTTGAAGCATCCGTAGGTAGGAGTCTGACTTGGCTCCGTTAAGCTGAAAAAGGAGGGAAGACATTTAGATGAAACTATCCCGCATTTGCGTATCGTATGGGAGAAAATCCGTAAAACTCCCACCAGGTAGTCCGACTCACGAGGCAAGATGCTGAGCATTACAAACGCCAAACCAATTTTATATTATTAATAATCGGTAAAATCGCAAAATAAGGACCCTTGTGATTTGGCGTCAAAAATTCTTTTCGCCAAAGCGCGCCAAGTAACAGTTGCGATTGAAGCGAATTGCAAACAGTACAAGAAACCTTAGTTATCCCATTTGACTACTAATCGCCCAGTTGGTGCCATAAAAAAGTCGCTAAATCCCAACGGCCCCTATTTTGCAATTTGGCCCAATAATCTCTTGAAGGAAACCAGCATTTTATTCTTTGCATATTTTACCCTTAGCCAGAGCTTACGGATATTTATACCAGTTGTATGAATCAATAAAGGCTCTGTCAAGCTTATTGGATTATTGTTGCTGAAACAGTAATGAACAAAAACTACAATTGTCGTTGTATTGCACAGTGAGAACAAACACAAATCTTGTATTTACTTCATTAATAGTTTTATGCTTTTTAGTTGTAAGAAAAGTAAAAAGAAACAGCAAATAAAAAAAACTTTGAAGTTACTTGACGGGTGATTTGTGATTTATGCTCGCAAAACGTTGAAACAGCATTAAAGTCAAAATGTGAACATCAGTTTAAAAGGAACATGCTATTGCCAAAATATTTTATACAAATACTTTGAAATACTAACTTGTACAATGAGAAAATTACAATTAAAACTTCAATTTCCTGAAAAAATAATAAATAATAATAATAAAAAAAACAGTAATTTCCGGTTCTCTCACTGGCCTTGAAACCAACTTCCGGTTTAAAAAAAAAGAGAGAGAATCGGTGAGATTCTACGGAGTTCCTTGGTCGCGAAGCGACCAGACCTCCAACTTGCAAAAAGATTGTTAAACAGTGGCAGTCGGTCACTGCCCATTGATAACGAAGAACAATTTGCACAATAATTAGAAAAAGAAAAAAAATTTTACAAAAAGAAAACATTTACAAAAATATACAAAGCACAATACAATACAGAAAAAGAAAAAAAGACCGGTGAGAACCTAAGGCCGAAGCACAGCATAGCACCCACGCAGGAGCAATAAGAAACAAATATACGCGGAGCGCGAACCTAACCGAAAGTTACCAGGACCAGAGAAAAATGTAAAAGAAAAAGAAAAGAGTCTACTGATTGATGTTTAAAACATGTGTAGGTCTTTTACGAAAGGAGTGCAGAGAAATATCATAATCTAATTTAGTTAAATGTTGGATAACGGAGTTACTAGAGCTATTGAGTGCTGAGTAAAAATTTGTTGCAATTTTTGCCACATATTCTCTAAAACTAGGCATGGAAAGTGCATATTTAATTTCGGCGTTTCTAAAAAACCACGGAGCATCAACGACCATGCGTATAACTTTGTTTTCAAGTCTTTCTAAGACTAGAAAATTGCTTTTAGCTGTAGAGCCCAGACTGGACTCGCATATGCTATTATCGGACGAAGATAAGCTAAATAGATTAGTTTTTTTAGTTCAATTGTTAGTTTAGAATGTCTGCCCAGAACAGAGTAAAATTTGCGTAAAATATTATTAAATTTATCGCGTAGGTAGTCAATATGAGCTTTAAATGTTAGTCGTCTATCAAAAATTACACCTAGATACTTAGCTTCTTTAGACCAGGAAATGTTAGTATTAAAAATAGTTATGTTAGGTGGATTATAGACATTTTTCCTGGTAAATAGCACTGCTTCAGTTTTCGCGACATTAAGTTTAATTTTCCATTTTTCTAGCCAAAGTTCAAGAGTGTTTATGTAGTTTTGTAAGTTCTTCTGGATAATGTGTAAATACCTTCCCTGTGTAATAATTGCTGTATCATCAGCGTAGAGTGTCAATTTAATTCTGTGTTCTTGTGGAATGTCATTAGTGAAAATATTGTACAGGAAGGGCCCCAAGATCGATCCCTGAGGAACACCTGCGAGAATCTTGCAGTTTTTAGAATCCGTGTTATTAACAGAGACGATAAAACTTCGGTCAGAAAGATAGTTGTAGATAATTTTGACAATGCATGGAGAGTAATTATAGTTAATCATCTTATAAATTAGCCCCTTTATCCAAACCCGATCAAAGGCTTTCGCCACATCGAGGAAAATTACTGCAGTGTCCTGCTTCCATGAAAATCCTTCATTGATGGTTTCAGAGAGGTTGTACAGTTGATGCGTGGTGGAAAGATCCTGCATAAAGCCAAATTGTTGAGATATTAAAATGTTCAGAGCCTTAGATTCTTTATTTCACCATAATTTAGCTTCTATTTTTCATAGAGTTAAAACAAAGATAATTTTTGAAAGCAGAATAACTGGATTTTAATTTAAAAGAATTAAAACAATTACGAAATTTGGTCAAGAGTCACTTTTTAAAAATATTCACATACTTTAAAAGATACAAATGAATATTCCTTATTTGTAACGTCCTTCTCAGTCAAATATTTCATATGACTTTGAATTAGTTAATGAAAAATGCATGAAATGTCTCAAATACTCGAACAATGACAACAATTTTTGTGATTTCGCACTTTCTTTTATTTTAGTATTTGCTTTAAAAGGTTATTTATTTTTATAATTAATGTTTCTAAAGTAACATAGATGAACTTATTTTGTTTCTCACTACTTTTAAATTGTAATGCAAATTAATTGGATAAAATAACTTAGTGATTAGTGTAATGTCAAAAGCATTTATTTAGATTAGAAGTTGGACTATCGTCAGCTACTCTGTGTTTCTATTACAACTATTTGATACTGATAAATAAACCTTGCTAGATTTGCATTTTTTGATGAATAATGATTTTTTTCTCAAGTAAATTTAAATTAAAAGCAATGTATGTGCTCTAATTATAAAATACGGCATTAACGTTAATTAAAATAAACTGTGATTTAATGTACATTTTTTTAAGAAATTTTTAAAGACTTTCTGTTCCAATTTATTTAGCATACAAAAAGAATTAAAAACAGCACAAAATTTTGAACATTGTCTAAGTTATTTGCACATAGTAAGATAAACTTATATTAAAGATAATATTTATAACATTTTACTTTTTAATACAACGTTCCACAATGTATTTCAGAAGACTTTTGCAAATATTTTAGTATATGAGCTTTTGCTCTTTGAACTCAAGGTCAAATGTCTTTCCTGATAATGCATCGCTTTATCGATAGTTTTAGGTCGCAGCTGACTAAACATTTTTTGAACAAACAAAATTACAAATATGTTTAGAGATAAATTAACAACTTTTTGTACATTAGTATACTTTCTACCTCCCACATAAATGTAAATGCATCTCTAAAAACTCGGAGTACAAAGCATAACACAACTAAAATTTTAATAGTTATTGATTTAATACAGATGTAAATCAATTAATAATATATATATAAATATGTTGTTGTTGTTGTTGTTTCTTATCCCACTTGGTTGGCCAAGACCACAAGCCCATATGGACTCATGATTGAAGGGGAAGGAAGCAGCTTCTGTTGTGATGGAGCACCCGTAGGTAGAAGCCTGACTTTTGTTCCGTGACGCTCTTACAGTCATAGAAGACCGGGACCTACGGCTTAAAGTGGATTCCGAACCACTACAAACATCCATGGCACCGCCGGGATTCGAACCCGAAACCTGTGGCACCGAGCGCCAGAGCGCTAGACACTCGGCCATTCAGGTCCCAAATTTGCCAATAGCACGCAGTGTTCCCAGGTGGTCACCCACCCAAATACTGACCGCGCCCAATGATGCTTAACTTCGGTGATCTAACGAGAACCGGTATATTCAGCATGGTACGGCCGTTGGCTTTATGCTATATTTTATAAATATAGCAAGAGTATGAAGCCGAATAGAAACATTGAATTAGAATAAATTAAGGCCTCGATTTATATTATTTAATTTGATAGTTCTTGTAGTATGCTGATGAATTGCTTCATAATTGTCTTGTGTTATTGAATATTAATATACTCATTTATTCACCAATCATCATATGTTCATCATGATTGGCGCAACAGCCCCATAGGTCAAATCGGCAGATTTCGAGGCATGAGATGACTTCTTGTTACGAGCTACGGTTATCAGCCCTGCGCCCAATGCTCTACAGTCATGTTAGACTGAGACCTACAGTTTAAAGTGGATTCCGAACCACTACAAACATCCATGGCACCGACGAGACTCGAACCCGAAATCTGTGGTACCGAGCGCCAGAGAGCTAGACATTCGGCCATTCAGGCCCCCATCATATGTTCACTCATGATAAATTGAAATTCGTGAGCGGATTTCAGTTATTTATTTATTTATTATTTTTTTTTTTTAACTTTTTTTCTCGTTAACTTAATTATCAAATTCCAAACTTCAACGCCAATTTCCTAACTTGGAGTCCTTTTAACTAGAATACAAAAAAATTGCTTAATACCTACTCAAGATCCCCTTTTCAATAATGACTTGCAAAGTTTTTTTCGTTTTTCTTTGAATAACAATGAAATCGTGTGACGTTCTATAAATCACATCCTGTGTATAGATTTTTATGACGCCAATTTTATAGTTTCTTTTGCATAATTTGGAGAGGTAATTGGATTTTTATCACTTAGTTTTATAAAATATTGCTTAACTTACAAAATACAACGTTGCCGTAAATTTGATTTTTTAAAAATATTTATAATTTCTTAAATCTTGTTATTTCAATAGATGTATGGTGATGTGACAGACTGTAAATACATAAACGAACACAATTTTTTTTACTGTATCTTTCTTTTAGCTCGCTTAAAGAGGATACTAATAATTTCACTGAGCTTATTAATAATAATAATTCTAAAACCTTTCTTGTTCAAAATAAACCAAATGTTTTCAGCCAAATATTAAAAATCCCATTAAAATCCGTATTAAAGCTAAAGATCGCAGCCAGACTACTAAAAATCCTAACGTCAAAATTATTCTCAACCTCATTAATAAAAACATCAAAACTGCTTTTAAAAACCATTCTGACGAGGTTTGGGAAAGTAAATTAATTGAAATTTAACCAGAAGACGGATCTCTATGGGATTTCGCTGAAATATTTAAAAAATATTCGAAATAAAATCGCTCACTTAAAAGGCCCCGATTTGACGGCTAGCTGTGATAAAAATAAAGCCGAGATTTACGCAAATAAACTAGAAAACTAATTCAAAGCTAATAATAATAATAATAATAGCTCCGACATAGAAAATACTGTTAACTATAACATCCAGAATTTTAATTCTAATGCTAATTCTCGTAACGATCTCTCTCTCTCTCTCTCTCTCTCTCTCTATATATATATATATGTGTGTGTGTGTGTGTGTGTGTGTGTGTGTGTGTGTGTGTGTGTGTGTATTATAACGATATATAGTATACAATAGTATTCCTAATGACTCTAAGAGATTCGTGATAAATGCTAAGCCATCTGTTCAACTGGAGTACATTATGAGTACTAAGTCAGTGTGGTCATTATTAAAAACTTTAAAATGCAACTTTTAAATGTAATACTTTCTTCTACACACTGACGCTATATCATTCAGGTCAGTAGGTCTCGAGACTCTCAAACGAGAAAACGAGAGGGAGTATAGCGCACCCGACGCGTAGCAACGTATCGAGTATTCGGCTTAAAAGTGGAGTCTTTCCACGAATCTATAATTATATATATTTAAATGCGTTTAGTATTGTATATCTCTAATTGTATGTGCGAGGTATTTCTGCGTGTGTAAACAAAGGTATTCTCAAATCTGTGCCTCAAGCATCTCAACCGAACCACACCCACTTAGAATACAGTTCTCCAACCTGCACACTACAAAAATCAACAAAACTCCACTTCTTGACGCCATTTCAAATAAACACTTTCCTCCGATTACTTTTATCCTTTTGTGTAACACTATTGATAAGATTTTAGAATTCAAATGCTTTCCATCTTCGTGCAAGATGGCAGCTGTTATTCCCATTCTGTAACCAGGAAAAGACCCATCAAATCCTGGAAATTACAGACCTATTTCTCTGCTCTGTTCTCTCGCTGAAACTATTATTTATAATAAATTAAATCCTTTCGTTTCTAACAATAACATTATTAACCCTGAACGCTTATCCAGAACCCATCAATTACTTTGTACAATACAATATATCACAGATGGCTTTCGCAATAAACAATATACTGGAGTGGTTTTCCTTGATATCCAGAAAGCACTTGGATAAATGGCTTGGTTTGGATAAATGGCTTACTTTATAAACTAATTAATTTTAATTTTTTCACTTTCGCTCATTCAATTTATCCAGTCCTACCTTCACGATAGAAAATTCACTGTTAAAGTAACTAAAATTCATTCGACTTTTAGATATAGTTTGGCAGGCAATCCCCAAGGAAGTTAGATTCCCCGCCCCCCTCCCCCTCCCGACACTTCACTATTTTTATCTCCGATATGCCTATTTACCCAAAAGACTGCAATTTATGCAGATGATATAGCTATCCTTTGTAAGAACAATATCTTGCTGTCATTCTAACAAATTATTTTAAAGTCCTTAATAGCTTGTTTTGCAAGTGGAAAACCGCATTAAATGTTGATAAAACTGAGACAGTCCTCTTCTTGGTAGGTAATAATAAAAAAAAAAAAAACCAGAATATTAAAATTAACGATACGATAATTATTTGGAAAAATAGTTCAAAATATTTAAGTATTTAATTAGACGGGGACCTCACATGGAAAAAGCATTTCGAATATACTAAAAATAAATTATTAGTATTCTTCATTGGCGCAATAGCTCCATGATGGGCAAGGCCGTTCTTCTTACTGACAGATTTCGAGACAGGAAATGTTTTCTTTTTTACGAGGTAAGGTTGTCAACCCAACGCTCTACAGTCTTATTAGACAGGGGCCTAATGTCCGAGTAGCTAGCGCTCTGGCGTTCAGTACCACAGGTTTCGGATTCGAGTCCAGGCGGGGCCACGGATTTTTGTAGTGATTAGAAATCCACTTTAAGCGAGAGTTCGGTCTCATATGACTGTCGAGCGTCTCGGAGCTCAGTCACGCTTCTCACCCACATTATTCCCAAACTGTAAAGGGGCAACTCAGCTTTAGGCACAGTGATATGGTGTGGTGTAGTATAGTAGTAGTAGTAGTCATATGAGACAGTGTCATACAATTTTAAAGTGGATTCCGAACCAGTACAAACATCCATGGCACCGTCGGGACTCGAACCCAAAACTTGTGACATCTAGCGCCAAAGAAAATAATTCCGTATAAATTTTAAAAAAAATCTTTTCACTTATCAATAGACACTCTAGCATGAGCAGGAACAATAAAATTCTTTTGCATACATCTATTCTACGACCTATAATTACCTACACATGTCCCGTCTGATCTAATCAGCTACGTGTAACTTAAAGATCATTGATCTTCAAAATATCACTCTCAGACAAATCACTGCAGCTAAATCTTACATGAAAATTCGGAAATACAGCAAGCCATTAATATTCCTCCACTTAAATAGAACCCTTCAATACAGGAAAACAAAAATTTATTATCCTAATATTAATATTAAAAGACAGCAGAATATTCTAAATTAGTATTTTTTTTCTATTATTCGGGGCAATTTACCTAATAGTTAACTATTTATACCTAGTTCTACCGAAGATGAGGCCTCTTGAGGCTAGGAAACTCCAAGAATCCAAATACCAACCAATTTTTTTTAAAGAGGGTAGATTTCTAGAGGGACTTCGAGCGATATTATTTTCACCCCTGAAACGGGGATGGAAAAAACAAATTTGGGAACTGCTGATCAAAAACAGTAATACATTTTCAAGATATGTTTCGCAAAACAAAGCTCAATATTTTTTGTAACTTTTTGGGGGGAACATATCAAGGGTTAATGTATGCTTTCTTGTTGGCATCGATAAATATTACCAAAGATATTTATAAATTGTATTACATTAGTATGTAATTAAATATTTATAACATATTTTACGAAACAAATTCATAGACAACATATTCAAAAAACATAATATATTATTTATGATTTAAATTCGCATAGATATTTTTTATTAGAGAGTTTTTGCATACCGTACGTTAGGTTACCGTAGGACGTCCGTTAGCTTTTTCTCCCAAACGCGCATGCTCAGTTTCCTATGAGCATGCGCGCTAGAAAAAAAAAGCTAACGGACGTCCTACGGTAACCTAACGTACGGTATGCAAAAAACTCTCTATTCTTTAATTTATAATTTTTTATACACTTTATACGCATGCTCATAGGAAACTGAGCATGCGCGCTAGGGAGAAAAAGCTAACGGACGTCCTACGGTAACCTAACGTACGGTATGCAAAAACTCTATTCTTTAATTTATAATTTTTTTATACACTTTTTGACTTACTACTGATATAAATGACTTTTTTTAAAAATTTTATCAGTCACAAAATAAATTTTTTTAATGATGTCGCTCAAATGTTATGTATAAATTTGAAGCAATGAATAGGCAATTTTTGAAGTTCAAAAACTTACGTAAATGAAGAAAAGAATACTCATCAATTGCGTTTTCATACATGTGCAAGCGCTGTGTTAACGTGGCTTGCTCCGCTCCGTTTTTTGTCGGTAAGTTTATTTATTTGCTTTCTTTCTCGATATAGGGGGCATAATAAACTAAAATGTTAATGAATAATTAAATTGTCATATTTTGCTGTTTATTCATGTTTTTTTTATTAAATGTTCATGAATTTAAGATTATTTTATTTTTTATTCGATACGTTATAAAAGCTTTATAGAAGGTAAATATCATTCTCTACTAAACCTGTTAAAACCTAAACATTCTCAATCTTCTAATAAATTATTTCCAATTTTTAATAATCAATATTACATGCTTATAAATAAATATTTATTTTATTATTATTTTTTTTGAATCGACGAATAAATTGCGATTGACTTTAAGCGTTATGTTCAAAAATCAATAAATTCGTTCAAAAACCAGTCCAGTTCAAAAACCAAACAATCGCTTATGAAATAGAAGTCAAGTCAAACCTATTTTTAATCGGTCTTTTTATGTGCATGAGTGGATAAGCATAGTTTTTTTATGCTGCATATGAAAAAAAAAATGAATTATCAAATTACATAATTTGAATAAAAAATAAGAAATTTAAAGATTTTTAGTCAAACCTGTTTTTGTGCACTCCGTTTTTTCAGTACAAAAAACAAGTTTGAGTGTACATAATTTACTAAAATATTTAGTGAAAGCCAGCGTGAGATACTATTATGTATGCCACTATTTTCCCTAGTAAATCGTGTCAAACGTATTCTGGTTATTCAAGTACTGTCTGTATTTCCATTTAAAAATTAACAATTTTAAATTATGTAGATGTGCATATTATGAGCAACAATTACTTATATTTGAAAAGATTATTGAGCAGATTACTGTTTAGAAGACAATACTATAGAATCCAGGAGATTAAAAATTTAATTGAATAAATTAAGGAATCTCTTAAGTGACGTTTTAGTTATATTTTTTTGTCTTAAAATATTGGATACTTTGAGCTTAAGTTATTCGTTACTGAAATTGCAGATTATGAAGTACTCAAAGTACTTTATAATCTGCATCTGTCAATAAGGGACTCTGACAAGACATCTGTTACACTGCATTTATATTGTGCTGCATCAATCTCAAAAAAAATATTCTACGAAGGCGACATCTGGGGGTTCGTATTTTCCTCCCATTTCTTTGAGCCACTTATTTCGACCCATTCACACGTAAAAAAGTGCGAATTCATGATCCAGCATCCATTATCGCATTTTGAACAGAACTCCTAGACCGAGCCAAACTCGCATCTAACGAACCAATCCCAGTCTGTTTCTAAATTTTCTTGTCTTCTCTTCCTCATGTTTTGATCGTCATCTTATTTTTATGTAGCATTCCCCAAATGCATCCGAGGTTACCATCGGCCCCCTTGATGATTTCACTACTCCTTAGGAGGCAGTATCACCCACATTGCGAATCAACAGCTGAAAGGAATAACATATATTTTCTTCTCTTGTTCCAATATTTGCAATTCCTATCATTCAGATAAAATTTCTAAGTAATCCAGGATAATTTACCAGGCCTCATGAATCTGTATTAATAGAGAGATTATTACTATTATTACTATACTATTGCTCATAGGAAATTATGTTTCCTATGAGCATGCGCGCTAGGGAGAAAAAGCTAACGGACGTCCTACGGTAACTAACGTACGGTATGCAAAAACTCTCTAATGTACACCACTAGCGACCAGTAGATTCGGAACTATGCGTATTCGAATCTATTGGCAGCAATCTTTGTTTTCATAAACGAAAAGACTCAATGTCGATTATGGCATGTGTAAATCATCTAGCATCGATAGTTGGATTAGTTTTCCCGCGTTTTTTTTCCAGGATAAATCTGTCAAATGGGTCCAGGTAAATAGGACAGTTAATCTCAAAAGTCCTGATGGAAGGCAATGACCTATGCATCTGTACTCATCCGTGGACTGTTCGTGACAAATATCAATGAAACATTATGTACAAAAAAAGTGTTAACATACCTCTTTAGTGTCAAACAAAGGCAATGAGAGTATTAAACTATTAAAAGACATTAAAAGAAATTTCAGACAGCTAAATTTATTATAAATTTCTGGTGACATACATACTTTTATACACACGCATTATTGGAAAATTGCTAATATTCTAGTTTAAATGAATCCAAACTTTACGTATCAAAAGACAAAATATTTTAAACATTTAAGATTCACTATGATCATGGAAAATTTTGCTAAATAAAAATAATAAATAAAAAAAAAAGAGAAAGCAAATTTGAGGCATAGAATATAAAACATTTTATTTACTAAGCTATTAAAATCGGAGCAGGGATGGTGTGTTTGCCCATTGGATTTAGTGATCTAAAAACGTCCGATGTTGTAATCCAATGGCCTGTATATTTAAATTATTCAAAGGATTCAAGACATGAATATACATTGTATAAATATCAGTTTTTTTATTATGAAATCATCTTTAAAATCGTTTCAAATGGGCAGCCTGTTCAGGATCGGAAGCATAAGGTTTTTATGCCCTCCTTAAAACTTTAACTTTAAAACAAATAGCAATAGTTTGGTAATAGTTTCCAGATAAAGAGAGGAATTACGCCATGTAGCGTGAGGGATGAGTTGGCCTAGAATCTGGAGCCACACACTCAGTTGCCGCTCTTACAAGAATCATCAAAGGCTCATGCTACTGGTTTCCTGGTTCCTCGACGGTGCCATGGGTGTTTGTATGGTTCAGAATCCACTTTAAATCGTAGGTCCCGGTCTAGTATGATTGTAGACCGTTGGTGTAAAAGGCTGACAACCCTACCCCGTACAAAGTCAACGTCACGGAGCCAAATCCGACTTCTACCTACGGGTGCTCCATCACAACAGGAGCTGTCTTCCTTTGCCTTCCATGAAATCGCTTGGGTTCTTGGATTCAGTCTAGATGTTGCTTCTACCAAGTGGGATAAGAAACAACAACAAATATATTCCAACTAACTGAATATCTGAGGCCTGATGACCGAATTACTAGCGCTGGGAGCCACAAGTTTCTGGTTCGAGTCCCAGAGATGCCATGGGGGTTAGTAGTGGTTCAGAATCCACTTTAACCCGTAGGTCCCGGTCTTATATGACTGCACAGCGTTGGACGTGGGGCTGACGACCCTACCCCGTAAAAAGAAAACGTTTCATGTCTCGAAATCTGCCAGTAGACAAACGGCCTTGGTTCACCATGGGTCTGTTACACCAATGGAGAAGAAGAACTAAATATGTATAACAGCTAAATAAATATCTAACTAAATATAACATTAAAAACCATAATAAAATACAATTTATACATTTAAAATCAAAAAAAAGTAAAATTTTGGTGAAATTTTATAATGCCGGCTTGTATTCAACGAGGGTGGTAGCAAAATTCAAGGAAATGCATTGCAAGAGGTAGAGGCACTCAAGACGAATCCAAAAGGCCCAAGACGTCATATGCAGATGAGACTATGTGAGTACAGGCATCGGGGTTGTAGTTTAGCCGTGGCGATGATTAGCGACCATTGAGCTAATAGATACAATTGATGTGGAACATGTTATAATTGTCGAAGAGCCTATGGACTTGCAGTGTATACTTTATGAAGTCTACTTTAGTTAGCATAGTCCCATTATTTATATGTTATAACATCTTTCTGTTTCAATAAATGTCTACACCATTCATTCATTCCTTGCTTCCTTACTTCTTCCGCTATCCAAATGAGATATCCAACCACTCCAAAATATCCACTTCCACTATCCAACACTATCCACAGATGAATCCAAAAGGCCCAAAACGTCATATACAGATAGACTACGTGAGTACAGGGTCGGAATCGAAGTTTAGCCGCCGCGATGCTTGGCGATCATTGAGCCCACAGATACAATTAATGTGGAACATGTTAAAACTATAGAAGAGCCTATGGACTTGCATTGTAAACTTTATGTAAGTACCATAGTTCCATTGTGCTTACGTTATAAGTTCGGAACATAAGGAATCAATAAATATCTACACCATTCATTTATGCCTTGTTTTCTTAATTCTTCCACTACCCTTCAACTCCCTTCTGAAACCCTTGCAAATCTGTTTACAGATGTGTTTTCATGCATTAAACAACGGCACAGACCAGAGCCTTCTTCTTGATATATTTATTTATTAATTTTTTAAGTACGAGAACAAAAACATTTAAACTCTGCTTGAGGATAATGAACGTGAAATAGGTAAACATAAATAAAACTTAAAACCGAAAATCGCCGGTTATTGACAACCGCTACATTCGTTTGAAACTTTAACTAGAACATGACATTTTTAGATTAAATTTAAAGATAGTTAAATATTAAAGGATTATTGCGTAAAATCATGTTAAGTACGCCGTGAGTTTATACAACTTGAATTTAAATGAAAATTTTCGCCGGTTGGTATCTATGAATGGGAATTTCTGGCGCTTGCAACAGATGTTTCCTGAATTTCCAAAGCAGCCAATGCCCTTTGCAAAATAATAGGTTTCTGGCACGAGGCATATCAAAACGATTTATCTGTCGTTTTGATTTACGAAACAGTTTCATTGAAGTTGTGCGAGATGTCTTGAGGTAAATATAGCTTTAGTGTTTATAATTAAAAGACTGTATTCCAAAAGCAAAACAGCATACGTGATCGTAACTTGATTACAATGCAATTTAAAAAATTTTTGATGAAATATTTTTTATATGACGTTTAATTAAAAATCCCGAAAAATATTTATTTATAATTCTAATTTTCTATAGTGGATTAAATACGATACAAAATTGTATTTCAATGGTTAAAGTGGTTTTGAAAGTTTTTAAAACTTTCAAAACCACTTTAACCATTGGAATACAATTTTGTTTTTTTCTCAAAATATTTCTTTAATATATTCAAAAATTTCTCAAAATATATAATCTCATGATCACGTGTCAATTTTTTTTCCAGAAAATTAAAATTAGTCAGGGTTTATTTTAAATCTGAAATATGGACAAATTTTTGTATCTAAGAAAAAAATTTTAAAAAAATTATAAGTTTTATATAATTACAATCAATCCGATTTGCGATTTTTAACCAATTCAAAATTTTAATAGCTAAGCAAAATATGGTCTGTAACGAAATATCGTCATGTATTGAGTATCAGCTTTTATTATTGAAATATCTGTATTTTCTTTTTTCTCAGGATTGTTACTTAGTATTCGCATCGGTAAATGTTTGCTAAAAAGATAATCTCAATAAATATTACTTTTAAAATTCTTATTTAATTTCCTTAGAAATTTTTTTTTTAATATAATTTTAGAGATTAGCACAGTTTGTTTGCAACTTTTTGCTATGCAAGGCATGGTACGATAAATCCGTAACAAAAAATCTCTAAGTAGTTTCGAGTAGGCAGAAAGGAAGGCTCGAACGATGAACGATACCCCCCCCAAACAGCATTTCTGATAGTGTTTGTTAAAAATTTTGCTGACAAAATGTGGCTGTAGTGCAGCAACCCTTCATAGAGTTTGCACTAGGATGACTCTGAATATATTATGTATCCGCTGTCCTAGTGGAGAATGACTTAGGCCAAAGTATATGGTCGTTAATGCCCTGCCGAAATAAAAAAAAAGTAATTGGTAATTAAAATATATTTAATGCAGGGATGGGCAAACTACGGCCCGCGGGCCAACTCCGGCCCACCGGACGGTTCCATGCGGCCCGCGGATAAAATTTTAATTTGTCGGTCGGAGGCAAATTAAAAGAAATATATATTTATATATTATATATCCATATCCTTTTCTACTTTGATTAAATATTCTTTTTTCATCCTTTTCTTTCAAAAGATTGATGATTTTTTTCTCTATTTGGATATTTTTACCATGTCTTTCAACGTAAATTGTGAAGCAGTGAGATTGAATGTGCAGGTTGAATTAATTGGGTCACAATCTAACAATCATCTCAAGTAGTTGTTTCTATATATACCAAAGTTAGAGTCTTACAAATCATTATCGAAAGTAAGTTTAAAAAGGGACTTATAAGGAAGTATAAGAAACTAAGTATAAGGATTAAGTATTAAAGAACTTTTAAAAAATGAAATCGCAATTTCATTCATTTCATTAACATATTTAAATTGTAATACTTGTATATTGTTTTTAAAATTTTAGAAAAATTTATGAAAAAAAAACTTTTTTTTTGATTTTTGGCCCGCGACCGAAAAAGTTTGCCCATCCCTGATTTAATGTAATCAATTCCGTTTTTACTTCTTTGTGTTCCACTTATGTAAATCATAATCAGCTCATCGATGGGAAATTAAGGAAAAGCATTGCCGGGTCGTTAATGCCATGCCAAAGAGTATGATCACTAATGCCATGCCAAAGAGTATGATCACTAATGCCATGCCAAAGAGTATGATCACTAATGCCATGCCAAAGAGTATGATCACTAACGGCAAACATTTTCCATGGAAATTCTCACAGGCACTGTCAATGCGAGATGCTTACATACGCTGTCATTGCGACCATCGAGACAGCATTTCTGACAGCATAAAAAAAAAATTATAAAAAAAAAAAACCCAGATCTCAAACACTCTAGCTGTGCACATCATTGATGGGATAAAATTTTGTATTGTATTAAAATTCGTAGAAAATTTAATTAAAAATTATATTTCTAAATCCTACACCCGATAAAAGTTATTGTATTTAAAAATCTAAAAATTTCATTGTATTTAATTTACGATCCTATAAGCGCTTTCAGCTTTACGAATACACAGTCTTAGTTAGAGAAGGAATTAAAACTACGCGATTGATTTCCCATTGCCTTTATTTTTTTTCCAATTATTTGACACATCGATGAAATATATCGTATATCTCTCATTTTCGAATGATTAGAGAATCTGTCTATTGTTTTAACCATTCTTTTTGTTAGTCTTTTTCCTATTGGTTATAACCTTTAAAACGCAGTAGTAGTATGAAAATAACACATACGCATAAGACAAAAACCAATATTTATTTTCTCCAACTATCTCTATTTATACACTCAAAGCACTAACATAGTTACAATTAACAAAATGCAACAAACAATTTCATTTGTTTTATAACTATCCATGTTGACTGGAATCCACTTTAATCTCTATATTATTTATGCCTGTCATTTCAAATTATAGGTACCATTTAGGGTACCTCATAGGTACCCTATGGGGTAACCCTATGTTTCCACATAGGGTTCGGGGCACAGACATTTAAAGAGGTGCGAGACAGCATTTAAACTTTACAATCAATGTAATCCCGTTACTTTTGCTAATGGTTGATATATTTGATGCACTTTACCAGTGCCAACAATAATAATAAAGATAAAAAAAGTTATAGAAAATTTACCAAGAATAACTTTGATTAAATAAATTATTGTTTAAAATTTTGTTTAAATATTTAATGCTATTCTAAAAAATGTTAAGGGGCCTGATGGCCGAGTGACTATCGCTCGGTGCCATAGGTTTCGGGTTCGAGGCCCGCAGGTGATACGGATGTTTGTAGTGGTTTTCAATCCACTTTAAACCGTAGGCCCATGTTTAATATGACTGTAGAGCATTGGGCATAAGGCTGACAAGCCTACCCCTTAAAAAGATAGCATCTCCTGTCCTGAAATTTGCCAGTAGGCAGACGTCCTTGGCTCACCATGGGGCTGTTGCACCAATGAAGAAGAAACAAATTTTGTTGTTACCTATTCTAACTTATATTGGTTAATTAAGTAGCTTATAAAAAAAAACTTGAAACTTTGGTTCTACGTAAATCTAATCTTCCAAAAGTTCAAACAATTTGCATGAAAATGTTCGTTAAATATCTAGGGAATCCCGTTAAACTGTAGTTTCCGTATGTGCACAAAATAACAGTAGGGCGACAGAAAACAAAGCAAAAAATCATATTTTAATTAAGAATTCTGGCCTTTATTTTTTAAAATTAAAATAAATAATCAATTTTTGTTGTTGCTCCAAAATTCAAAAAATTTGCTCGAAAATCTCAATAAAAAATGTCTTGGTTGATCTAAGTTTTCTTTATTTCCGTACATGTATTGTTATAGAAAACCAGGATTCAATTTCCAAAAACAGGTGGTGTTTATTTTTGTGCATTATAAACAAACGGATATTTTATTGAATTCTTATTCCGATTGCCAATATCTTTAAAATAACACCCATTATTAAATAGAAGACTTATCAAAACAAATACTGTGTGGTAAAAAAAAAATATATCCCTTCAAAATATGCACGGCCTGATGGCCAATTGGCTAGCTCTCTGACCTTTACTATCATGGGCTTGTGGTTCGTATCCTGGCAGTGACATGGATGTTTGTGATTGGTTCGGAATCCACGTTAAACTGTAGTTCCCGGTCTAGTTAGCCTGAAGTGTGCACAAAATTACCGTAGAGCTATAAACCAAACCTTCAAAATATGCAACAGTTTCCAAGAAATGTTATCAAAATTTATTATTTACTTAAAAGCTATTAATATTTTTTTACAGGGCCTGAACGGTGCATCAAGCGTTCTGGCGCTCGGTACTAAATAAATGGTTATCCCGGCGGTGCAATTGAATTTGTAGTGGTTTGGAATCCATGTATAAAAAAATTTCTATTGAATAATGTATTTTTGTTTCCGCGTCCGTATTTACCTTCAAACAAATATCTTCAGGCTTATGATAAAAAAATATCCGTTCAAAATAAGCAACTATTTTTCCAAGAATATCCTATCAAGATTTATTATTTACTTAAAAGCTATTAATATTTTTTTACAAGAGCATATACCACCATATTGATTAAAAAAAATGAAAACTTATAACTTGTCAAACTGAAAGCGATATCGACGACTTTCTTTGCAAATGTCGTTGGCCTCAAAGCGATGAAATATCACTACGTACATGTCCTCGTGAACACGTACGATTCACGTGCAGATAAAGTACGGGGACTTAATTTTGTTTTTTTCTTTCTTTTATTTATTTACGCATCGAAACTTCCAATCTCTTTTTTTGATCCAAGTACGCAAAAGATTGCAAATAATGTTTCCGAATCCGAAGAATGAGATAACAGGAAATTTTTAGCGAATGCCAGCTCAGATTGGAGACGGAGAAATATCCTAGTTTAGGGCGGGTTTAACTCGATGAGATGACGTAAAAATTGACCTCGAATTTGAGCTAAACGATAACTGACGATGTCACATCATTTTTAGGGGTTTTCCTTTCAAAGATTTTTTTACTCAAAATAATATCTTTAGATTGGATTGCTTTCCCTTGAAATTGTTGCACTACAGTCTATAGGCAGTGTAAAAATTATTTATCATGACTCTGAATTTGAAAGATAATGTATTGCTGACAAATTGTTTTCTTTCTCAATAACATATTTCAAGTGAATCCGGCATTGCGATAGTTTTAAAGAGTAGATGAATACAAGCATTTTAATTCCACTGATATAATTGTATCTTTACTGTGCAGTGAAAAATTTAACTTTTATCTTTCTGTCTTCCATTTTACATGCGGAACAATTTATGTCAAACTCTTTTATAGAAAATCCATATAAAAATCAATATAAATATAATAAATAATATAAATTCAGTAAATGAAATAATTTATAATTCATCCTTATCATCATCATCATTATTGGCGCAATAGCCCCATGGTGGGCCAAGGTCGTCTACCAGCTGGCAGATTTGTAGACAGGAGATGATTTCTTTTTTCTACACAGTACGGTTAGCCTACGGTCAAGCCTACCTCCAACAGTCATATTAAACCGGGACCTACGGTTTTAAAGTGAATTGCGAACCACTACAAATATCCATGGCACCGACGGTAATCGAACCTGAAACATGTGGTACAGTGCGGCAAAACGCCAGTCACTTGGCTATCAGGCCCCTAAAATCAACTCCCAGGCACTACAATCCATGCTGGACCATGGTCACCTGCCTATTGGCAGATTCTGAAACATGAGATGTTTTTCTTTTTACGGGGTAGGGTTGTCAGCCATACCTATAGTCACCAATACCCTATGTCACCTATATCCTACCCTACGTCAGCCCAACGAATTTATAATTCAGTAATGATTTACTTTATTCTTCTAGTGTTCAAAACTATAATTTTTTTTAAATAATTTGATAAAGTCCTTATAAAACTGCATCCCCATTAAAATACAAATGAGTATTAGAATTAAATGATTTTAGGATACAATAAAAGCTATAAATGGATGAAATTTAAAAAAAACTATTTTTTTTGGAGAGATGCTTTTGCAAATCATCGTTGGCTTGTCTTGGTGCTTTGAGATGTAAGCTCGCTAATGCTGCTTTATCTCCAATTACCCAAATGCTGTTTAAAATACTAAAGATAACAAAATGTGACAAAAGTGAAAATGCGACCTTTACAAAGTATCCACTTACGGTTGGTTTCTAAAACTCGAAATTCTTGAATTCATTGCCTTTGACGGATTACAAATTCCATTTTAAAAGAAAAGAATTATTGCTCGTAGCAAAAAAAAAAAAAGAAAATAAATAAGATAAATAAATTTGAAATGGATGAAACTGCAGATCAAAATAGGGGATAATATTTTAATAGTTGAACGATGATTAGAAAATATGAAGTACAATTAGTACTTGAAATAAAAAGTGAATAAGAAATAACTCCAGAAGGAAAAAAATGGAGTTCCTTATAGCTTATAGGATTACGAGACTTTTAGTAGAAATTGAAGTATCATTGTTGTCTTATAATAAGCATCCTCTGACATTTCAAATATCTAAGTGTAAGAAAGAATTTTGTATCCAAATTTTGTATCCATTTCTTCTTGGTTCTACATATTCTACACATTCAAACAAAATTTGTTCAACTGCTTCAGGAGTTTTAGCATCGGGATCTTCGTCTAATCAAGTGCTCTAGTGAATGATACTAATGTACCCACAAAGTAAGACCAATTTTTACTTTTTTTCAAAAACTATTTATTTATTCTTCCAAATTTATTTAATCGCCTTCAAAACAATCCCATCCTGACACAATGCACTTATGGTAACCTTTTTTTCCAATCCTCAATGGATGCTAAAAATTCATTGGCTGGGATGGCCTTCAAAGCGAGCGTCGATTCACGTTGAATGTCTTCAATCGACTCAAAACGGTGTCCCCGGAGTAGTCTTTTGAGTTTAGGGAATAGTCAGAAGTTGCACGGTGCTAAATCAGTTGAATACGATGGTTGTGGAACGATAAGGGTTTCATTTTTAGCGAAAAAGTCACGAAGAAACAATGTGAGCACAATGCAATAGGAGCTGGCGCATTATCGTGATGCAAAAACCAAGAGTTGCCTTTCCATAAATGTGGCTTCATTTTGCGAATAGCTTCACGCAAACGACACACAACACTCAAATAATATTCCTTGTTGACAGTTTGGCCCGGCGGAAGGAATTCATAATGCACCACACCACGGTAATCGAAAAAAACAGTCAACATGACCTTGATTTTTGAGCGACTTTGGTGTGCTCTTTTCGATCTTGCTTCACCTTTATCATGATATTCGCTCGATTGATCGATTGTTTCCGTGTCGTAAACATAAATCCAAGTTTCCTCTCCAGTTATGATGCATTTCAACTTGCACTGATAGTCGGAAAGAATTGTTTCACACATTTCAACGCAATGATGTTTTTCAAAAAAATTCAGTGTTTTCGGTACCAATCGAGATTTGACATGTTAGAGGCCCAAAACATCTTTTAAAATGGAATTCACCGATCCTTTTGAAATTTCAACATTATCAGAAAGGTCTCTAATTGTAAATCGATGGTTTGCAAGCACCAAATCTTTAATTTTTGGATATGAGCTTCGTCGGTTGAGGTGGATGGTCGACTAGAGCGCTCTTCGTCTTCAACGCGTTCTCTGCCTTCTTTGAACAGTTTATAACCCTTTTAAACATTTCTTTCCGATAAGCTATAGTTTGCTCACCGAATGCCTTCTGCAACAGTCTATACATTTCAGCACACGAATATTCATTCCGCAAACAAAACTGAATGCAAGTTCTTTGCTCAATTAATTCAGACACTTCAAAAATGGACGGAATCAGTTTTAGCGTCTCACAAAGCCAAGCGTAACTCAAACACTAATGATTATTTTGACGTGAAATTTCCCACAGGACAGTGCTAACAACCTAAAAAAGAAGTAAAAAATGGAAATTCCATTCTCCCGGGAAATTTAAATTGAAAATTGGTTTTACTTTTTGGGCACAGTAGTACTAATACTTATGCAGCTGCGATATAAGTCAGATGTTGCAAGCAGAAATATATCGATCAAAGCAAGTTTGTGTACTGAATAAAATTGCTTATATTTCAGAAAAAAACAAATGTTTGTTTAATAAAGAAATTCTATTCAGTAATTTTTTTTTTATCATTTTGTAGCTAATCAGAACAAATGTTTGTATTAAGGTGTCAAAATACTATCATAAACTCAGAATTTCCTTAAATTATTACCAGGATCCTGTGGCACATGATTTTTGAATCAAAAACATAACGAAAAATAACATATGGAATCGAAAAGCACAACTGACAAATTTCTATGTGGCAACACTGAGGTCGTAGCGGCATTGAATTATGGCCAATTTTGACATCAGAATTAAAAATTGATGAACTCACATGAGAAACCAAAATGTGTATCACAACATCCTTGCAAACGCGAGCACAAGAACTATTCTCCTTCAAATAACTCTATCCAGAGTTGGTTAAAACACTTTCTGGAGAAAGCCTTTGCAAAAATGGAGTGGGGTGACCAAGCACGTCATAGAGAGATGTTGAGCATGTTCTAAGTAGAAATGTTTACTCAACTAGCCATCAAAGACATTGAACGACAGATAGTTATTCCACATACGACTGTCTGGAGAGTTCTATATATATATGTCTTCTCCATGCTTACAAACTACAAGAACCATTTTTGAATTACAATTTTTAATTCTGATCCACAATGCGTTGTCCAAGCACTAACACTACATATAGCAACAGTAAAAGAACTAGTAAATGTTTATGGGGCAACATAGTGCTAGCAACTGACTCACTGTTTTGCCACAAGTTACACTTACCGAAAAAAATTTACAATTTTTAAGTTGCACTTACCGAAAAATTTTTTTAAAGTTTTTAATACGTTTAGCAACGCATTTTGTAATGTTTTCTATTCAATAGTTATAAACTACTGAAAACCAGCCAATAGCTTATGTACATCAGTCCGAAGAGATATTAAAGTGAGAGATATTAGCCTGGGAATTTACAATTCAACGTAAGATTGACCTATTTTTTTAACTCTTCCATAACTCTTCTTTTTAAAGGTTATTCATAGTTAAGGTTCTGATGGCCGAGCTTCTAGCGCCCGGCGCCAGAAGTTTCGGATTCGAGTTCCAACTTTGCCATGGAATGTTTATAGTTATTCGAAATCCACTTTAAAACGTAGGTGCCTAGAATAATATGACTGTAGGGCGTAGGACTGACAACCCTACTCCGTGAAACGAAAATATCTCCTGTCTTGAAATCTGCCAATAAGCAGACGACCTCGGTCCACTATAGTGCTGTTGCGCCATTGAAGTTGATGATGATGACTCTTAGTTAATGATCACATTGCTTTCCTAGTTGAACTATAGTTACACGTTTTAACTTGGTTTAAATATCTATTCAGCCTAAAACTACTTTGTTATAGCCTACCCTTCTTTGATGCTAGAAAGGATAGCTTGAGTATTTATTTACAATAAATATGGAATTAAAATAAAACTTCAAGAATAAAATATGATAGAAATATATAATCAAGAATAACAAGGTTGGGGTACTTTCTTTCATTTTAAATTGACTCTGAATGAATGAAACGTCCGATTTTCTTATGAAACATTCGATGTTTTAAAATTTATAGAAACTGTTGTTAATTAAATGATGATATAATTTAACATGAATTACATTTAGTTCTTATTGAAATTCTTAATACTAATTTATAAAACAAATATATAAATACATTCTGAAAGATGTTTCTTTATTAATAAATTATGTGTTTACATATTTGTTATATCTCGTCCGGGTCCGGGTTAGGAAAGCCCCACCCCAAATGACTGAAATGAGCCCACTGCCCGAGGGTATAATCGAGTGGGGTAAAGTCAGATTTCTCCCTTTGAGTGCCCATGTCTTTGTGCCGCAAGGTCAAGGACAAAAAGAAACTGTATTTTTTACCCTTTATCATGACTTGTCGATCTAAACAGGTTCATACACTTGGTCTAGATGTAGCTGTCGACAAAGTGAGATAAGAAACAACACGTATTAATTATTAATTGTCCATATTGCAATATATCAATACATGTATGGATATGTACAGATAAACAGGAAAGTTCATCCAACGGGGGCTCAAAAAGGAATGATGGCTATCATCAAGTTCCAAGAACAATGCTTGAAATGTTCACATTGTTAAGTAATCAATAGTTTTAAAATTTATGGACTAATATTGTAAATGTTCCTATATTGGTGTAAAATTTTGTAACTTTAAAAACTGTAAGACCTTTAATTTTTTTCTTCTTTTCTTCCATAGTAAAATGCTACCATAATTTCCCAAAAGGACTTATTGCAGAATGTTCCCATGGAAGACAAAAACCTACCCAGTGGGCAAACACATCAGTGTTATAAATGGTTCCACCGACCACATCCTCGGCTCTCAGCATTTTGAGGAAAAACTCCAACGTCGCAAATTTTCTTTGAGACCTTTCCTTGGATTCCTATATGTTTTCCTCTGTAGTACCTTCATCCTTCTGGCTTCAGTGATTATAAAAAAGCTGAGTTATATTAGTACAGGACAGCTTTCCCTCATCAGGAATATAGGTGTAACGGCAGCGTGCCTTCCAATTGCTATCTACAGTGTCCGGAACATTCTAGGGCCGAGGAAGCAATGGGCCATGCTCAATATTCGATCTTTCTTAGGATCAACGGCCCTCTACCTCAATCTCATGGCATATCGCTACTTACCGTTAGCTGTTGCTTCTATTGTCATGTCGTCTGTACCAGCACTGGTAATGGTCACAGCACGCCTATATCTAAAAGAACCGTGTGGACTAATTCCATCTCTGGCCGTGGTGGTAACTGTGTGTGGTGTCTTGTTATCCATACGACTGCCAGAAGTATTAAAAGATCCCAGCAGCATAACATCATCAGATCCCAATTACTTCTTTGGTCTGGGCTGTGCAGTGTCCTGCATTCTGATCCTGTCCATTACACTGGTGTCTCTCAGAAAGATGCAGGATGTCCATTTTTCTGTCATCCTGCTGTATTTCGGTGTATTGGGTTCTCTCGAGAATGTAATATTGACGTATATTTTCGAAGATTTTGTTCTACCCCGATGTGGCTGGGATGCAATTCTAGTGATGTTGGTCGGAGTTTTCGGATTCACAGGCCATTGTTTTCTCACACTCTCCCTACAGGCAGAAGAGGCAGGACTAGTGTCTGTCATGAAATCATCCACAGACATTGTCATATCCTTGATACTTCAGGTAATCTTTTTCTCTGTGGTCCCGGATTTCTACAACCTGGGAGGGGCAGCTTTAGTCATTTTTTCTGTTTCTGTTATCGGATTTCGCAAATGGCTGCTGCAATTGCCAAACGGTCACAGACTCAAGAAGAAGTTGAAACTTCTGATGCTCTGAGGATACGATAACTTATCTCTTCTTGTAGTGTTTATAGACTCTATTACATGTTGGAGGCTTGTTTTATAGCTTTCTGTGCTCATTAACTACAACTGTTTCATATTTGATATACATTGCCATCAACAATTTAATTATTTTAGTGATTCAGGGAGAAGTTATGTAAGATGACGATTATTTTGAGACCTCATTTATTATATATAATTAAAATATTCTAATCAAGAAATATTCAAGGTGTTTACAAATGTTAAATATTAACTCATATTAGTTCTATATTGGAAACTGAATATATTCTTTAAAATAAAATGTTTCAAATAATATCACTCATTATAACTTCTTTTAATAGTGATAATTGTTCCATTTTAAGTATAACTATTTTCTATTTATTCAAACAAATCATTGATAACTCATTGAAGTCACTCGATAACTCATCAAGAATCACTTATAATACATGTGTGCCAATTAAATAATTTTAATTTCTTATGACTTTTAATTGATGATGAAAATCTGAAAATCATTGTATGTGACATCCTTTTCATGATTAATATATATATATATATATATATATTGCTGAATGATTGATATAGTTGCATGTTGTTTCTGGTTGAACGTGGTGGTTTTTTTTTTCACTCGAAATACTCTGTTATATTTTTTAAATGCTTCAAACTACTTGAATTTCATCATATGCTTTTTTTCATCAAAATGAACTTTAATTGATATCAAACATTTGATGAAACTTTATTGAAAGAGATATTAAAGTTATTTATTATATTATTATTAATAAAATTATTTATTATATTATTATCGTTAAAATTATTTATTAATTATTTATTATCTTTATGTAAATTTTTATTGTTACAAACGACTCTATAATGCTCGCTTTTAAAATATTTTAAGGTATTATTTTCAATGTATTTTCCTATTAAAAAATATTAATTATTGTTTTGCTTTTATAATAAAGTATTATTTTAGTTACAGTTCTCATTGTATTTCAAATATTAATCACTGTATTTTGTTATAATAAAGTATTATTTTAAGCTACAAATGTCATTATTTTTTGTTTCCCACATTAAAATCTTTTATTAACTCAAAAAAAAAATCAAATAAAAAGTTAAAATTTAAAAGTATTTAAGCAACTGATATTAAATTTAAAAGTTACTGATATTTCACAAAGATATTTTATATGAAAATAAATTGTAAATATGGTCTATTTTTGAAAGACACGCATATAAAATTCGTTTATTAAATCTGATCTTTGAAACAATGTCTATTAATTAAACTTATAATGGAGTTTAATTAATTTCGTGCTGTACATATTATTTCAGTTATCTAAAATACTGTAAAATCTCTGAATAGTCTCAAAATAGAAAAGTTTTAATAGCCAAATATATTAGTTGTAAATATTATCATATATGTTTGATAACATGCATGAAACTATTTGTATTAATTTAATATTGATAATTGATTGAATTTTAATTGATATTCTTTATAAAATGAAATAATTTTATATATGCTTATGAATATTAATAAATGACGCATTGCAATTAATTGATGGAATGACGCCAAATTTTAGATATATACTATTTAAAGAATAAATAACAAGTTATTATTTGCTATTTCTTTTACTTTAATAAATTCAATGTCAACCCTGAATTATAAATAATACTTAAATATCGACATCTGTAAGTAATTCTAATCATTCTAATCATACTCTTAAAGTGGTAGCTTTTAAAAACTTAAAAACTGCAAAGTTTTTCATATATTATTATTATGAGCACGAAAAAAAAATTTTTAAACTGAATTTATTTTTTACCTGAGTTGCTTCAAAATGTAATCAACGTTTTCTCATTGAAATCATTTCGGACTTTTCCAGAAATACAATTAAAGATATATTAAAAAATAATAATAATAAAAACTACATCTTTTTATTTTCCACGGTCTATTTTTCTCAAAAAAAAGTAAAAAGAATAATGAAAAAAAAATTATGAATGGGAACACGAGATAAAAGATTCATTTACCAAAAATCGAGAATGTGAGATAAGACAGTTTTTTTTCGTCGATAGCACGTTTTATTTCATTTTAGTGAATTCCACGGCGACTTCTTTAACTTTAAAATAGCGTCTATTCATATAGAAAAAGAGATAAGATAAATCCTCTGCTTTTGTATACAGCTTTTTGTATCGGCATTTGTTTACATTGTGATATGGCTTTCATCAAAAGCGGCTTTCGGAAATCCGCCGAGAAGTGCTCTTCAAAAAAACGCCACAAAGCCAAACGCAATATGCTAAACCAGTTAGGAAGAAAACTTTGGACTTCTTTGATTACGATTTCAAGTTTTTAGCACTTATTCTAATCACGTTAAGTATTGCGTCGTTTAAAACGCAAAATGAAACTTTTTATTCAAATTTAAACAATAATTTCGAAATGGTGATAAAATAATCCTAATACTTAAATGAAACAGGTTTTTGAGAAATACTAGGAGATATTCATATGCGGTTAAATAAAAGTAAAGGAGATAGACATATGCGGTAATCAAAATATAAAAGATAGATAAATGCAGTAATTAAAATGTATAAAAGACAGACACATGCAGTTTAATATAAAGTACAAAATATATAACTATTTGAGAAAGAAAATTTTCAATTTCTTAAAAATTTATATACAATAATTCCCTGTTTGTTTGTTTGTTTTCTTTCTTTTTAGTTTCTGTCTGAGATTTAAATTTTATCAACTCAATCAATAATTAATAGCGAAATCTTCCATTTTTAGGTTTAGGTTAAGCCACTTGTATTCGGAATGCAGCTTGAATAATTACTATACATACATTTATACAAGTATAAATCTATATGAAAATAAAAAATTTTCTTCCATAAATTAACTCGCATATCTAGAAGCATTATTTTAGGGTTACTATCGATATCAGTTTAAATTATCAATTGTTATTTCATATCAGTTGCTATTAAATTTCTGCATTTTTCGTCCCAATTTTAGAAATTTTAGAAGAATCCCTTAAAAGTTCAGGATTAAGAAAGTTTGTGACTTTAAAATAGTTTTATAACATTTAGCAATATATTACTGATTTATAGAATCAAATATCAATGTCTTTATAACGGTTCTTTAGTGTGGATCTATGTTCGTAAAATTTGTTTGGAAAATTTTTATAGAAATAATCATTGACGATGGAACTCTGGTTTCAGAATAATACAAGAATAAAAGTTATCCTATTTACTATCAATTTAACTTCAGTCAAGTATTTACAACTGTTTGTTTCATATTTATACTTTTGTTAAAACAAATTGTTGTAAAACGTTGGTATTGCTATGTTCTGAAGCAGGGGTGCCAACCCAAATGATCTTGCGAGCCACTTTGGAATTGCATCATAACTCCGCCGGCCGCATATAAAATTAGAGTTTTTGCGTACCTTTTTTTGGACGTCCGTTAGCTTTTTCTCCCTAGTGCGCATGCTCATAGGAAATTGCACGTGCGTATCTGTAATAATGTTTCCTGTGAGCATGCGCGCTAAGGAGAAAAAGCTAACGGATGTCCAAAATACGGTATGCAAAACCTCTCTATTATATATCCCCATATTAGATTTAGTCCATTTTGGCCATTATAAAATAAATATATTTTGTAAAAGTGTGATAAATCTCACGGGTCCGGAAAATTGTTCAAGGCGAGCAGCGGATTGGCCAGTCCTATTCTAAGGAATACAATTTTTAATTAAAAATTAATTCGAATTGTTTTGCAATTTTTTTTTATTTCAATCCTGATATTATTCATTGGAAACAAACTGCTTTGCATCAATATTGTAGTTTTTAATAAAAAAATATAATGATATACTTTAATAAATCAGAGGTATATTATTCATTCCTTTCTTTAAATATATTTTGTTTGTACTTTGTCATTTACAAATTGGAAAGTTTTTTTTTTTTTTAATTATTCTTTGCCTAACCTAAATCTGATAATTCAAGACGAAGCAACCAATAGGAGAGCATGAATCTTAAAGTCAAGTTCATAAACCTTCACAGTAGTGCTGCATCCCTGCACGTAAACATTTCATTTGATGTTGTTGTTCTAATGCAGCTGGCAATATAGAGGCAGTTATCTTTATACCATAAGCAAGGGCTATACCACTGTTACTCATTTAGCACTACCCAGGAGGGTATGTGTAGCTTGAAGATATGCGTCGGACGCAAGTAACACTACTCCCACAACTCTCTACGATCATATTAGACCGGCACCTACGGCTTTAAGTAGATTCCAAACCAATACAAACATCCATGTCACTGCCGCCACTCGAACCGGAAACCTGTGGCACCGAGCGCTAGTCACTCGGCCATCAGGCCCTCCTGATGTACTTCAGCCGAATATTTCAATATGAAACTGCCATTATGGTGGAATTGCTATTATACTGCCATTATAGAATTGTCATTATGATGGAATTGCCATAATAATATTTTAATTTCATATAACAGATAGCGATTTCATGCTATAGAATAAATAATTAAAAAGTTATGATGTTTAATCTGTATATGGTCCTTTAAATTTTAAATCAAGTTATTGATAAACATTATAAATCTATTGATGAACGTCATGTACTGATGTACTTCAGCCGAATATTTCAATATGGAACTGTCATTATGGTGGAATTGCTATTATACTGCCATTATAGAATTGCCATTATGATGGAATTGACATAATAATATTTTAATTTCATATAATAGATAGCGATTTTATGCTATAGAATAAATAATTAAAAAGTTATGATGTTTAATCTGTATATGGTCCTTTAAATCTTAAATCAAGTTATTGATAAACATTATAAATCTATTGATAAAGTTATTGATAAATATCAACAAGTTATTATAAAACATCAAGTATGCAAAGCAAAAGCGGCATATCGAATTCGAACTTACTTTCAGCTGCAGTCCTCTCTAACGCAGGGAAAAAGAAGATGAAATAAATGTGGATCCACACAAAGCAGTAGGAAAAAGTGTTCAGTTTACAGTTCAGTCAGCGATAAAAAAAAAAAAAAATATTTCCCTTTTAATACAGTAATTCCTTTTCGAGAAAAAAAACTCGATATTTACCTTTTACAAGGAAATAATTGTATTATGCCTAGCGTGTTGTTGTGAAAAAAAAAAAGAAAGAAGAAATCTTAATAAATGATTCAATTCCCTCAACACGCTATGAAATATCAATCCTAAAACCTGTTCACAGACAAGTTAAGTGACTTTTCAATGCCATTTTGATGAATCTCAGCAGTGGAAGAATACAAACAAAAAAACAATTGCCATACAAATTGTATGCAAATTACGTGTTGCATTTCTCCATAGAGTATAAAAAACAAACAAAGGATTCTTTTAAGTATATAATCATCGGAAATGATTTGTTGATTGATAGAGAATGTAACTGTTTTTTTTTAGTATCAGGAAAATTGATTGTTGATAAAGCTGCATTAAATTATTAATGTTTACTTTTTTTTATACTGAAGTTACTATAAGTTTTTTTATTGTGTTACCCTTGATATTTTTATTTTTATCTAAACAGAACTTTATAATCGCTCATAGTTAAGCTCTCGAGAAAGCAATAGTATTGTATTTAACTGTCATGCTGTTTACAGGCCTTGATGTTAATTGTCCATTACTCACCTTTTTGCCAAGTTGGCAAATAATTTTTAAAATATTGCTGATAATTCCGGAAGAGGATTTTTGTATTCGTTTAACAGAATACCTGTTTTTGGTATAGCGGATCTTTTTGGTCAGCATTATATAGTTGGAAAACTAATTATTGATCGAGCAATTAAAACTTTTTTCTTTATATATATATCTATACATTTTTTTCCTTTTGGTGCACTTTGACTTTTAACATTTGCCACTAAAACAATAGCATTGCTTCCTCAATATAACGCAAGTCTGAAATACAATTAATACTTTTTATACATTTTAAAATGGTAAAAATAAAACCAATAAACCGTTATCTGTTAAGTATTTCATATCAAGCTCATTGACATTTTAAAGATAATTGTATTACATTGTAAAATAATTTAAATACATTTGACAAAGTTTTTTTTCTAAGAATATTAGAGCTTCGATCGTGTTTTGTAAGTAAAAAAATCTTATCTTGGATGATAAACTGTTTGTAAAAAATAAAATTTTATAAAAATCACTCATAGTTAATATTATTTTTAATATAATTTGTGTGTATTATCTTTCTGTTTTTCTGAATGTCAACGTATCTAATCTTTTTAGACATAAATATTTGTTTGATTTTCCTCTTTTTCGTCCTGTAGAAATAAAACTTTTTGAATTGAATTTGGGGAACTAGTATCGTATGATTCTTCTTGGCAACTTTTTCAAATGGAGATCATCTTTTCCTTCTTTCTTTAATAGAAATTAACAAAATTTGTCATCAAAATAATAGTCATTTTGTATGTAACTTAAAATTTTATGCCAAACCAAAAACAATTGTCAATGGGGGGCATATAATTGGCATACATTGCCAATTGGCATAGTCCACCTTGAACAATTTTTTAGAACCTCGCTATCTGTTGTCACCGAGATATGAGAGCAGCTTTTTATATATATATATATATATATATATATACATATGTGTGTGTGTGTGTATGTGTATGTGTCTGTGTGTTATTAAACGGCTCGACAAATGAAAAAAAAACAATAACTTAGAGAAAATCCCTCTTTGGTAATGTATGAACGATTACGATGTGCAAAAGTTGTGTGTTGTAGTATGAGATATGTCATCGTTGTAGGTATGTGAGTGGGAAATCGTAAATTAAATTATAGTTAACCTGCTGTCGTGTCGAGCTTTATATTCATATTTGCCCTAGTTAATGGAAAAAGCTATACTATACTACCTTTATGTAGCCAAAAAAATGTTTTCTTCAACTCTTGTGTTAGTGAATAATATATCTATGACTGATTTAAATCCTGATATTTTTATGGTTCATTAGATGAACTCATTCATTCTACTGAAAAAAAAAAATATTTCTAGCACTTTTTTTTTTTAAGTCTCGCTGAATTTTAGAAGCATTCCGAAAATTTATACATCCAATTTAAGTAAAATATATATATTTTTTTTAAATGATTTGCTATATTCAGAAATTTTGTTGTCAAAACATAATAATGAATTAAAAATCTGCCCTTGTCCTGACATTTTTAAGTTCATTAATACTTATTGTTACTACAAATTTTTATGATCTCTAATCCAAACACATAATGGAAGTATGATTAGTTGTATAATTATTATATAATAAAAGAGTAATGAAACACGATTAAATTAGAAGCGAAAAATATATTAATAAAAAGATAAGAATGAAATGAATTTTCCTAAAAACAAAATGCCTGAAGTAGAACGTTTTTTTAAAAGAGAAGAAATTGTAAATGAGTTTCTTCTTGAAACCTTTTAAAATAAAGTTTTGTATAAACAAAACTTTTCCACAAAGAATATTATATTTAACAACGACTTATATTGGATATAGCATCACTTACGCTAAGTGTCACCAAAAAACATGATACACAGTAAGTATTATTAATAGTCCTATAGTCAACAATTCTTTTTTCTGTACATCACTGCGGTTCATGTCTCACTTATATATACTAGGAAGAGCGAATCGATGGCATTTGATGGTATGGAAGAAATGTCGTAAAACTTTCATCAGGCAACCTGATTATCGATGCGAGAGGCTTATACACATATAAAGAGGCTAAACATGTAAATAAACAAGGACTGTCTCGTTTCTGAAAGCAGTGAATGCAAGAAGGCCCAGAGGATTAAAACCTCAATACCATTTGCACACTAACTATGTATGTTACCACTGTAGCCACAAGTCATGCTACATATACGAGTATAATTAAATTACTAACTCAGTTTAACAATATATTATTTAATGCGAGATTGGATTTTAGCGTTTTCACAAGTAATTGCAATGCAACGTGTTTACAAGAAAAAGTAATGATTAAAGATTAAGTAAGTAAAAAAAGTAAACTTTTTAAGAAGAAGAATTAAAGAGTGAATTTGTTTTTTCATTTGCCTTTTTAAATTCTCCATTGCCAGTTTGATTAAGGGAAACTAAATATATTATTTTTGTTTTATATTTGTGGACCATCTGTTGTACTCCGGTATTCAAGTTACTAGAGCAGTTCACAAAAGGAGAGCAAAACAAATTTGTTGAAAACAATAAATCTACAGAATGAAGTACCAATCAAAGAAATGTTCTTTTAAATAAAGGGCGAATGATACATAAATATGATATGTAAGTGCACTTATTTATAAATTTAAAAAGGCGAAAATTATGACACAGAATAAAAATAACAACTTTGCAATTTACTCACTGTATTTTTATAAATATACACTTTAAAATAAAAGTTAATTAATGTATAGAACAAAGGTACAATTTATATGCATTATATCATAAGAAATATCTTATATATGTGTATTAGAAAATATTTCACTTACTATATATTATTTTTTTACTCATTTTGCTAATCTTTATTCCACGTTGCTTGAATGACCGACCAATTGGCTTTTGTGCTGATAGATAAATTGAATCCAAATCCGCACTGAATCCAAATCTTCACGTGAAGTCTACCTCTGATGTCACTGCAACTGGCGTTTCTTAATGGGGGTGCACCGAAATCGCTTCCCCCAGTTGAAAAGTTTTTAGCTTTCGGCATCGTTATCATATGTTTTCGATAAACATTGCGTTTCACGGACAGGTATCGTTATCTTCATAATAGCGCACTTGACTTTGTTTCGAAATTCGAATTCATAGTGGAGCAATTTTTCTTTAATGCACATTGCTACAAAGCTATCTAGTCAATAAATAGAATATTGCTTAATTTTAAATAAACAATATTTGCTTATTGATTTAGTGTGAAAAATTCTTCCATTTCTTAAATGATGCATTGTACTGTAGGCAAATAAAAGCATATACTATAAGAGATTACATTATACTATAGGTGAATAGAGGTATGTAATATAGAGAAATGCATTGTACTATAAGCGAATGAAAGCTGAATACTGTAGTGGTATACATTGCACTGTAGTTAAATAGAGGTATATACCACAAAAAATGCATTATATTATTGGTGAATGGAGAGTCTATGCATTGTACTAAAGGTAAATGGGCATATAAATTCTACTGATGGATAACACGATTTGGGTTCTTGAATTGAGGGAATTTAGTTTGAAGTCTAATAAGCGAATGAAACTAAAGTTACTTTGTATACATATGGGTATGTTAGATATGTTAAATCTGTAATCCGAAAATTCCTTTTATTGGGCTTAAAATTGGTGGAAGATACTAACCCTTCAAAATGGTTTGACTAGAGATTCATTACAAATTGCATTTGCACTAGATTGCTTGAATGACCGACCAATCGGCTTTTGTGCTGATAGATAAATTGAATCCAAATCCGCACTGAATCCAAATCTTCACGTGAAGTCTACCTCTGATGTCACTGCAACTGGCGTTTCTTAATGGGGGTGCACCAAAATCGCTTCCCCCCAGTTGAAAAGTTTTTAGCTTTCGGCATCGTTATCATATGTTTTCGATAAACATTGCGTTTCACGGACAGGTATCGTTATCTTCATAATAGCGCACTTGACTTTGTTTCGAAATTCGAATTCAAAATGGAGCAATTTTTTAAAAATTTCAAAATTCTAAAAATTAAAAATTAAGGATTTCTTCAACACCTTAAAGATTTACCCAAAAAATCAGCTGTTTTTTATCTGTTTCAAAGTTTTGAAAATGAAATAGTAGGAACACCTTTTTTCAAAATCTGAGGTGATCTTCTTGGCATTTTGAAATATTGGATTTCAACAGACGTTTTCAACACTAAGAACAATGGGCCAAGTGTGTGCAAACTAAAGAAGAGCATCTGGAAGAGACTGCGTCTTAATTTTGTGTAATTTCAGTAAATAAAAAATTTTTAAATTCATTCAGGGAAATTTTTGATTCTTGTAATTCAAACAACTTTAATGTGGATAAAGCTATGAAAAATACTTTATAATACTTTTACAGTCTTATTCTGCCTGAGCTCTGTCTGGTGTAATTTCTTCCTTTAAGTTGTATAAGTAATCATTAGGCTGATATGGGTCACTCTTTTGCTTATAAATATAGATACAGTTTTATAGTAGTTTTTCTAACAGGTAGAAAATTGTTCTTTCCAAGAGTGATGTTTTCGAGCAGTTCAGTCCTTCTGTGTGATAGAAATTTGATCTAATAACCCTAAATTAATTATCTAATTAGATTAAGATTAAATAAATTGTGGTGGTCTTTTGGTTAATTTCATATTTAGGATAGAAATGAGTCTTGGGTTGAATTTTTCTTTGTAAATGGCACTGTGTTGGGACAAGAACCGTACTTTAGAGGAAAAATACAGAAAGATGTTAAACGCAGATTGAATTATATTTTAGATGACTGTTAGTTAACCCAACATTATATAATTCCTTTTTTTTTTCATGATAAACAATTAATGAAATAATAACTTTTCTAATTTAGCAATTTTCCTCGTTATCGAAATTTTAACTACCAGCTTCTTTCTTATGCTTTGAAATGACTCAGCACATTCTCTTAATTTCCTCCTGTCTAAAATTCCATCTTCTATCGATTGATCTTTGGCTTCTGATAACTAACCTGATTAATTAAAAATAAATTTTTTGGAAATTCTGATGATTGTTCTTCTGAGTTAAAACTCCCGCCTTCTAGAAAAATCTTTAAGAGATTCTAAGATTTTTAAAGTTAATTTTAAACTCTTAAACTGCACTTATTTACCTTCTCTTTATAACCCTTCTTTATAGTCGAACTGATTTGATACATCAATAAGCTTTGCTACCGAATTAAAACGTAATCATCTTGGACCTGGAACACTGTAGCCGCTGAAACACTTAGGCCGCTGTTGTATGTGTTAGAAATTATCATACCCATGATCATTCATTAAACCTGAATACTATATTTATGGCATTTTTCATTTTGGTTTGCGGTCCAACAACCACTGAAAGGCATCATTCTAATATTTATATAAAAATCATCGATATTCTTTGTTCGTTTCACAGTTTATTTTGCATGAGTTGTTTTTCACTTTGACCAAATATTTGTTTTAAAAAATAATATATATTTATTTTTTTACATTGGCGGAATTTGAGTTCCACATATGTATACTACGAACGTATAAAGAAGAGGTTTGGTTTGTCACTCCACGGTCATTTTGTGCACAATTTAGGCTAATTAGACCATGAAAAACAGTTTAACGTGGATTCCGAACCACTCACAAACATCCATGCCACCGCCAGGATTCGAAACTGAAGCCTGTGGTACCAAAGGCCAGAGCGCTAGATAATTGGCTATCAGGCCACTTTTTTTGATTTTGTGTACTTTCAAAACAGAAGCCCATTATATGTATTAGAAATCATCATACTCACGATCATTCATTGAACTTGAATACTATATTTATGGCATTTTTCCTTGTGGTTTGTCGCTCTACGATCATTTTTTTCACACTTTAGGCTAATTAGACCGGGACCTACAATTTAGCTTGACTCCGAACCTCTAACAAACATCCATGCCACCGCCAGGATTCGAACCTGAAGCATGTGGTACCAATGACCAGAGAGCTAGCTTATTGGCCATCAGGCCTCTTGTTTCCAGTTTATGTATTTTCAAAATAGAAGCCTATTGCTTTTCTTTTATGTCCTATTTGTGCATTGTTGAAAACGATCTTTTTACCAAATTTCCTTAAATTCCATTGAAAACAAAATTTACAATCGCATTTTTCAGATTTTTTTTCCTTACTTTTTGAAACCAGTTAATTTTTCTGGCTTATCAATTTATTTTATTTTATTTTTATTTTTTTTTATTTTTTATTTTTTTTTTTTTATTGATCAATAAAATGTTTTTTGAAGAAAGCTATGGATTTTCTTTCATTGTTAGTTTTCTAATGCATGTACTTTTAAAACTCAAAACTGTGTAGTACACAGCAAATCGTAAAGTATTCGAATTAGTGGCAATAATAATCGTTATTTTTTTAATTGAGTTTGCATGCGCATTTAATTTTTTTTTTCTCCCTTTATACAGGTTACAATCAACGAATTTAATTCAAACACGCTGGCGTGTTTAAAGGTGATTATTTATTTCTTTTTTAATGGTCGTCTTTAAAAGAAAAGTATATTATTTGTAATTTTTTTCCTTCTTGTAAACGTTCCTTATTTTTCCTGTTACTGCAATTTTTACTGTAAAATAAATTTTTATTATAAAATTTAAAAAAAATGAAAATAAATTTTTCTATTGTAGTAAAAGATTTCCTTTTATTATGTAACCACATCTCGAATTCTTAAAAGTTATTAAAAGAATTAAATACCTTCATCTTCTCGGCGCTCAAATATGTAATTTTTATTTCTAGAAAATAGTTGTTTTTCATGGAAGAGTTTACTTCATGTTTTACAAGAAATTCATCAACTATAAATCCATAAATTCATTTCTTCATTTTAAATGTTTCTTTTTTGACAGTTGTGAAACAATACAATAGGATATAATAGACTCAATTTAGTCACACTTTTTACCTTTCACTTGAAAGATAACCACTGATATATTCATCAACCGTCAAGTACATAATCTTTTGTCTTATTACTTTAAAAATTTCTTATATACAACAATATATATATATATATATATTAATCTCAATATTTTCAACAACAAATAAATTTCTTTTAAAAACATGGAGTTTTAATCAATATAACTTGCTATAAAAATGAAAAAAAAAAAAATGATGGATTTGATTAGATATTCTATTGTATATAATGTTGAAGGTGATTTTCTATTTTTACAGGTCTTCAAAGTATTTTTACGTAACACATTACTGCTAAAATACATAGAAAAAAAATACCTGCATAAAATATTTCTTGTTTAGTGAAGTGGTAGGTTATTGGATAATCACGAAGGCATTTAATTCGTAAGTTCGATATGACACATCAAAAGCAGTTAGACAGGGATTAATTAAAAATATTCCTGAGGAGGGTATCAACACTGTGCTTTTTGAAGTAGGAAAAAGTTGTGCAATTAAATAAAAATAAAACTAAGCAATCCTTGCCAATATAGCATATAACTCTCACCAGAAATGGGAAAAATAATGAGTTCTTTAAACTCAATAGACCTTTACTTAACGATTGTCACTGAAATGACAGACCTATAGCATTACAATGCTTTAAATGCAATTTTTTTAATCAAACTCAACTGATTATGGATTCAAAGCACGATGTCTAAATTGTGGACAGGAACATTCTCATAAAAAATGTTCCATTAAAGAAAAAAATCGAAATTCCTACTTGTTTTAACTGTGGTGAAAAAGGCACCTTCCCCTCTTGGAGGGGTTGAAAAAAATATCCTAAAAATAAATGTTAACTGAAATAATCAATTTACTAAAACCAAATTCAACTCTTCTAGACTGGTTACCGCCAATTTAAGTTTTACTGCTGCACTCAAAAATTCTCAACCTCGAAATTCTAATAATATTACTCGAATTCCTCACATTCAAAATCAGTTTAATTCGTTTAAAAACATTGAAGATATTCTTATTTTCCAAAAGGCTAGTTTCCTTATGAAAGAATTTATCTCTATATTTACCAATTTAGATGGTCTAGATAGCCTTATTTAAAAAATAAATAATGTGTGTACTAAAGTAGACAAACTTCAAGTTTTTGTAAACGGACTAGCATCTCAAACTAAATAACCCTGTCTTATATAAAGTTCATTTTTCTTCCAACGTTTCGTCCAGCTATTTTTCTTCTAATTTTACCTTGTTTCTTTCTGCTTTATTATTATCTGATTCTTTGCGACTACTTTTCATCTAGCATCTCCATTCAATTTCATTATTTTTATTTTAGGTTTTCTTTTAATTAATATTTTCTTTTTCACTTAATTCTTTTTCAAATTTTTATTTCTAATTAAAGTTAAATAATTAATTATTTTAATTTAAATAATATAAAAATAAAATAAAATAAAATACGTATATACGTATATAAATTTTAAAGAACATTTATTTTCTTTTTTTCAATTCCTCCTATTAGCTCACACTCTCCCTATATATATATATCTTGTTCAAACATTCAATCGTTAATAAAATACTTTTTATTCATCCACTCAAGTTCAAATATATTTTTTTTGAACTTGTAGTGGATGACACTGGATGTTAATACAGTTTTTTCAAATATTAATTCATTCATTAAATTTAATTAATTCATTTCAGTTTTTTTTAGATTTAAGTTGCATATATCTACCAATAGATGGCGCCAGATAAACTTTAAAAAATGAATGAAAATTATTTATAAAGGATTTTCTGCAATATAGTGAAAAAAAATTAGGAATTGACTTTAAATTTTTTTTTATATTACTTGTTCATAATTTCTTTAATAACACTATGGGCATAGACCACCACTGTGTATATCATCATGTTCAGCAAATATGGTGCTAGAGGTCGCTTCATGCCAAGGTACTATAAATAAAGCGTTTTGAAAAATATGAAAATTGGTCTTACTTTTGGGGTACAGTAGTACTCCAAAAAGACTTCAATATCAACTACACGGCACGTGTCAAAATTTCATGATACTATAAGATTAAGACTTAATAGGTCTATAAATAACAATATATATATTACCAGACTGAAAAAAAATGCTTTTTCTCCTCAAACCAGATTTTAAAATAGGAAATCCGCGTATATTTCAGCTTCCTGCTTGTTATTCTTTTGAACAAAAAATGAAAAATCTAGAAAACCACAAAGTTCCTTTAACCCTGGGTTTTTCTCTATTCAATTCATATAATAAACATGAAGATTCTTTTGAGGGTAACAAATAAAAAGTCTAGAACTTTTTTAAAAGTCTCGGAATTACATGTTGGGAAATACCCAAGAACAAAAGTAAAAAATAGTAATTCTTAATAGTAAAGGAAATAATGAAAGTAATAATAAATAGTAGTAATAGTAGAAATAATAGTTCTTAATAGTAACGAAAATTAAAACTTCAGATACGTTGGGTTTTTTTATTCTCTACTTACATGAAATTCATTACATTTATTTTTATTTTATTTATTTTTATTTTATTTATTTTTTATTTTATTTATTTATTTTTTGAAAAATTAAAAAAAAAAAAATACAGTATCAAAATATTTTTTTGTAAATTTTAACTTACTCTCACTAACTAACGATATGATGTTAAAAATGCATGATACTATTATATAAATATACGATAGAATTTATTTCTCTTACAATTCTTTTCTAAAATTGTTTCCAATCTAACTTATTGTTCTTTTCTTAGTTGGCAATAAAAACGAATCTAGAATGTTCTGATAATATGCGTGATATATAGATAAGGCAACTGCTTGAAATCCTTATGTAAAAAGCGAAATGAAACTTTTAGCAATTCAGACACGTGGATACATTTAATGTTGTCACCAGAATGATTGTTAAGTAATTCACAAAAACCTTACTGGGAATGATTGTGAGAAAGTTTTTGTTCTTAAAAGATTTGTTGCGAAATAAAATGAAATAATTTGTAAACAAGATTAATGAAGGAAAAATTTCAATAAAAAAAATAAAGCAATTATTGCCTAATAATGCTGCATATGAAAATAAATAAATTACATAATATGTTTCAACATTTTTAGATCTTTTATCGTTATTTTTTTTTGTGTGTGTGTGTGTGAATTAATTAAATAAATGTATTTATTAAAGTTTATATCAGACACCACTCAGATAATAGGCAAATTTTAGAAAAAGTTACAACTTTTGTATTCCTTTCTCTCCTTTCTTTAAAGAATAAAGTTTTATTATACAAACAAGTATTAATACCTATTTTAACCTTTTTTTTTTTATTTGGATATAGCTTCATCTACAAACAATGAAAAGGACCAAAAAATTATGCAAAGTGAAATTCTACATATCAAGTTCTTTGTGTTTTATTTCTAAAGAAATTATTTATAATAATTTTCTCCATTACCAAATTTATCACACGTATGTCTAGAAAAATTTTTCAAATTCTTGTAAATTACATTTATCTATTGATTACGGGCCAAATATAATTCGTCTACAATAATAGCATTGAATTTCCATACAAAACATTAAACCTACTTTTCTCTTGTAATTTCTACTTTGAATTTAGCTCATACCTGATTTGTTTACACGAATGAGAGATTAATGTCCATAAGATTAGTGTTAGATTAATGTTAATTCGAAGATTTTGGTTCAAGTTTAACACATTTATATCGTCTTCAATAAATTCTAAATCTTTGGAAATCTTTGGAAAAGTCTCACACTTTGCTAAATTAAGATTAATAAGAACATAAAAAATTATTATGATTTTTAAAAAAAAGGAATTAAACCTATTAGGTATCATCTCAGGCCCTGATGGCTGAGGGACTAGCTCTTTGGTGCTAGGTGCTATGGTTTCAGGTTCGAGTCCTGGCGGTGACATAGATGTTTGTAGTGGTTAAACCGTAGATCCCGATATCACATGACTGTAGAAACTTGGGTGTAGGGTTAACAATCCCACCCGTAATAAAAAGAAAACCATCTCCTGTCTCGTAATCTGCCAGTAGGCAGATGGCCTTGGCCCACCATGGGACTGTTGCGCCAAGGAAGAAGAGGTATCATCTTAAAATCTTTGAATTTATACTGAATTGGAATTATGGCAAGTATATTGCAATTTTCTGGTATAAAAGTTTTTATACAAATTTTAAAATCAAATTTTATATGTAAAATTTTGGAAAAAAATGTATTTATGTTTTTTACTTGTGAGGAGGACATTCTGCTTACCTTGGTTAATAAAGTTCTTTTATGTCAACAGCTTCTCATGTTTTTCTACTATATATCTCCTTTTTTTTCTACTGTTTAGCTCATCTGTAAAATTACAGAAAATAACAAATTGAAACCTATGTAAATTTTACAAAAATTTCAGCGATTCATAACTAAAGATAATTCGTTAGATAATTAAGATTTAAAATCAATTCAATCAAAAACTGCAAAGAAATTTTTTCCATACACTAGTATATCATCCCAATATCTGATTAAAGTTTAATTAAAATTTATTTTCAAAAATATCAGTTATCCACTCCCATACAGTACTCGCAATTTTCACTTTCATTTTATAGTTCCACTTTAACTTTTTAAGTTCTATCACGTGTCGAACAGAACTTTAAAATGTGTTGCACATGTTCAATAATAGATCTTCTCATTCAGAATGACCAGTTTCTTTGATTTTTCTCGCTATTACCTTCGCAGCTCTTATTTCCTTTTCAAGCGACATAAAAGTTTGTACTTCAAACAAGATTGATGTGATGATGTATTATATATATAACCTCCTCCATAAAAATATTCATCTAGAATTTTAAGCTACCTGGGTAATGAGAAGGTGGATTATCTTGCCAAAAAAGGAACAACTATCACCCAAACGTTTCATAAATGCATCTCTTTTCCCTCGATGAAATTGATGCTCAGAGACTTTTTCTGGAACACTATCTGATAATTTCCGTGAAGGCAACTCATCTAACCTTAACTTTATTCTAAACATCCCTGATCAGCCCAGGTTTAAGCAGTTGCCATTTTCAGACTCCTGAAGGACCATGATTGTTTGGCCAATCACCTTTTACCGAATGAGAATATTTGAAAGCCTAAAATGCATGCTCTGCAATCTGGGAAGGACATGGGTTCGTCCCACCTTCTTTCCTGCACTTGTTTCCAGTACTGTGTATGGTCGTTACTGGGAGATTAGGGCCCTTATGGGCTAAGCATGTCACTATGTGATTTCCTTCGTTTCTTGGTGTTGTTTTTATATTCCTTGTGTTCTTTTTATTTAATTGCTTATTGCAGCCTGTCATTGGAAATAATGAAAAAAAAAATTTAAGCTTGATTTAATTCAATAAAATAAATATTATGTAATACATTTCTGAATATTTCATTTTAAATTCATTCTTAAAATAAAATCTTTATCATGATACTAGAAACATTCTAAGAAATATTATGAAATGTATAAGTTCTTATCTCTTTACTAAAGACAATTCAAGGATATTATGAAAGCAATTGGGAGAATATATTTTAAACAATGGTCTTTGTTGAAATATTTTCCATTTTAAAAATTATCTTACTATAATTTATTTATCTGTTCACGTTTTCATTCCTATTTCAAAGTGAGAAATGATAATTTCAGAATAGAATGAAATCATTTGTATAATAAATTACTTACTATACAAAAAGTATCAAAAAATAAGCAAAGTTTATCAAAAAATAAACTTGCGAACTACATTTAGTCGATAATTTAAGTAAAAAGTGAATTAAAACGCAATTTTCCGTGATAGGATTTGAAAAGTAACAGATGACAGGTATAGATAATAAATACGTGTTAATGTCATTGACATACGACATTAACAGATGCAGATAAAAAATTAAATATTTAAATTTTACAAAATCGTGTATAAAACTCGTCTTTGAAAAATATAAAGATCGGATTTCACATTATTTCTGTCAATATATTATATTTTTTTTATTTTGCAAACGTCAGAATGTTTCTTTAAAAAAAAAAAAAAAATTTATTGTGAGAATTATTTATTTACTAATGTAATGAATTCTTTAATATGTTAATAGTTTAAAATTTTTTTGTGATGAAGTAAATTAATTTTTAAAACAATTGTAATAAATATAATTAAATAATTTACTAATGAAGTTACATTTTAAGTTTCAGTGAAAAGTAAGTGTAAATTTCAGTCATATCTTCGTGACACCTTTGTGACTTACCTGACTTATTTGTGACTGTTATTATTATTCCTTAAAATTCCTTCCTCTCCTTTGCAGATTTGGTTTGGTTTGTCGCTCTACGGTCATTTTTTTACACTTAAGGCTAATTAAACCGATACCTACAGTTTAACGTGGATTCCGAATCACTCACAAACATTCATGCCAACGCCAGGATTCAAACGTGAACTACCAAGGACCAGACTCCTTTGCAGGAGAGACGAGTGTAAATAAGGTCTTTTTGTGGAAAAGTCAAGTCAAAGTTTGATAGCATTTAGAATACAAATTGCGCATGTATGAGTTTTCCAGCTTTTTAATCCTTAAATGTGAGATTTGGAATAAATGTAAATGAGAATATATGTAAAATAAATGAGAGTTTTAAACTGAATATTAATAACAATTGTCAAGAAAGAATTTAATAGGCTCTGATTTTGTACAAAGTCTGGATTTCTTGCTCTTTAAAACCACGCACACAAGAAATTTAAAATTCCTATAAAAACAAGTTAAAAATAAATTTGTTTATTTCGGCGATGTAAATCTTTGAAAATAGAAAAATCAAGTAGAATTATGTTTATTGGGAAATCATGCAAATAAAATTGATGTTATAAGCATTCATTATCATAAGGATATGGTAGTAGAGTTATTTGTGAAAAAGGGTTTTCTGGTGAAATTACAAGGTTCCGCATCACAATATTTAATGCGAAATTAATATTCATAGATAATAAACAAATAAATGAATTCATAAGGAAATGAATTATCGAATGGCCTGTGAACGGAACAGGTTTAAGCCCTTGAAGTTTTTCTTTTAAAGTTTTATTAAATTAAATTGATACTCATTAATTATATTTTCGAAGAAGTTCGGATGGATTGCACCATATGGTAATCGGATGCTTGCATCATAAAAAGTTTCAGCTGGTGCAGAATGGAAAATGGCGAGCTAAGTTGTACGTAATCTGAGTAGAATAATAGGAAGTGATCGTCTTGACTTTATCATGATAGCTTCCTACGTCATGATAGCCTTGACTTTTATGATATATAATGCAGCCTTCCGTGTACCGTGCCAATGCTCAATACAACCATTTTACTGCGGATGATAGGTCAATGTGCGTTGTCTTTTCAATTCCATGAATTTAGATAATTCCAAAAATAGATATGATTCATATTGGATTCCTTAATCAGTTGTAATTTATTGTAGATCCAAATTGAGAAGTTCAATTATTGACTAATGCATCAGAGATTTTTTTTTCAGATATCTGATATATGTGACGATTTTTAAGCAATAACGAAATCCTTATGATGGTCAGGTATAAATGAAGTCGACATTTAGTCCACTGAAACGTTGACTTACGTTGTAATATTGTTGATGAGAACTGTTCATCTGTCATGAAATTTTAGATTTTTGGCATTTGATGCAGCATTTAACCTAGCTTATCGAGTGTTTTTTTGACATTCATACGAATTGGAGGAAGTAAATTTGGTTGTGGATTTAATACCTGGATGAACAAATTCATGAATACTATGAAATATTTGTTTTCGAAAATCAGATGATGATATACGTGATCGTCCTGTATTTTGTGAGTACAAGAAGGAATTGGATCCTACAATAGGTAATTTTTCGAGTTTCAGAGAAAAATTTGTAAACGAAGGCATGTTTTTAGTTCCGTATCTTACTCCTGAGCTTTGACTACGGCTTTGCACTTAATCTGCAATTCATCCCTTCTCTACAAAACATTAGGGATGATATCGTTTCCCAATATATGCTGGATATCCACTGTAAATTGTATGATATACTCCAGATGTCTTTGTTGTCTAAAAGATGCTTTTTCCATCTTTTGAAAAGAAAATGAATATGTAAGGTTTGTGAATAAGGTGAATGCATGATTCTCCCACGAATATCGGAAATGTTTTATGGAAGAATAAGTAGCTAAGAATTCTTGATCGTAGGTGGAACAATTTTGTTGTGTTGGTGTTAAACTCTTAAGAAGAAGAATAAAATATACTGAAAGTGTCTCTTAATATGCTGGCGCTCAGTTGGCCAAATGGTTAGTGCTAAGGACTTTTATACAATGGCTTCAGGTTCGAATCTTGTCAGTGGTATGGATGCTTGCTAGTGGTTCGAAATACATTTTAAACGGTTGACCCCTCTAAATAGCTTTAGAGCGCAATGATGACTGTAGAGTGGCAAATCAAACCATCAATATGCTGGTGAACGATGGATGATAATGCTTTGTCCGAAGCATTGACCATTAAAGCAAATTTTGTAATTCATGTGAATGAGTTGTTGGGGAGCGTAATTGTTCTTTACAGATTTCAAATGCATGAAACGATTCATCAGTCCATTACCTTTGACAGTTGTAATTTTTCTTATTGTCCACCAAATGATTTATTTTTAGCAGCGTTTGGGATAAAATATCTATAAAAATTGACAGCATTCAAAAATCTTTGTAATTGTTTCACATGTTTCAATTTTTCAAATTCTAAAATTGTGTTCACTCTTTCGTCTGTTAGTTTGACGCCTTTGATTGAGATGGTATACCCTAAAAAATTAACCTCGGTTTCGGCAAAAAGGATTTTGTTGTTTGTTGGATTTTAAAAAAATAATTTTGGAGATGCTTAAAATGTTCTGCTCTGTTGTGTAATGCTATAAGAATATTATCAATGTATGGAAAACAAAAGTCAAATCTACGAAGAACAGAACGAATGAAACGTTAGAAATTCGTACACCCTAGCCACTGTACACATGATACAGTCTGAGGAGGAAAAAAATGTATATCCTTCTAACTGATGAATGAAATCATAAAGTTGAGCTAAGAGATACCGATCAGCTTGTGTAATGGCATAAAGGGACTGATAATCTCTCCAAGGCAAGTACCAATTTTCTTCACAAGATACAAAAGACTGGATCACGAGTTGCTCGATGGGCGATAAATGCCATGTATAAATATATAGTAGAATTGAGCTCTTGCAATTTTAAATTTATTAGATAATAATCTACGAATTTTTAAAACAACTGGTGATCCCTTTTTAACTATTCAGTAATTGGACATTATATTTAATTTATTTTTTTAATCCAAAATTTTCTAAAGTGATATTTTTAAATTCTTCACAAAGATACTAGGAAAGGATCAAGGCTGCAATCAAATGGAGTTAAAGACGATGATGGACCTCTTATCACTTTAGCTGGCACATAAATGAAATCAAGCGATCGCTCAACCTTTAGCGCTTTAAATTAGTCAGAAGACCATAGTTCTGTAAAAGACAGAGATTCAAAGGTAAGTTTTGAGACATTATAAACTATATAGAAACAGTTGAATTATCTTCTAAAATCAAGATCGAGTTTAACTAAGTGAGTTCCATAAATTTTAATTGGTGATGAGTTAGCTGCATAAACTTTAAATTCTGCTTATTTAATTTAGATGGGGAATTACAGAAACATCGACTTTCATATCTATCAATAGTTTTTATAGCTTGATATATCAAAGAGAAAGAATTAAAAATTCAAGTGGCCATAGTCGTTTATCTCCTTAAGCTACTGGCCATTTAATTTTTAGAGGATGATGGCAAGTTAAAATTTCTGTATTCACATTTTAGCATTTTCGCCGAATTTATATTGGTACTTACAGAACTTGTGATTGACTGAAGTAGATGTTATAACGTCTCGGCTTATACTAGACTTAAAACGACTTCAATAACAAGGCCACTTTCAGGTTCATGGGAATAGTTTAATTTTTATTTACAAGCATCATATACATATATGTAAAACTCTATTTACAAAAAATGAGAATTAAAGTTAATTTGATTCACAAGTGCAGTTCACTCCAAGGACGAAGATTTTCAAAGTTCTCAATTCTACGACGAATCTAATACACTGGTCTGCGGCAGACCGTAATTATCACACGGCGTGATACACGAAACCCCAAGGGGCTCACTTTGAAAACAGGCAGAAAATCCGGCCTATTTAATGACTTCAGAAAAAATAGAAAAACACTTCTGGTCGACTCGTCGCAGAATTCTCTCCCCTCTTCACTCAAAACCTCTCTTTCAAGACAATCCGTCAAGAGGGGGGAGAGTCAGCTGCCCTCATTTCTCACTGGAGAGTAGACATTTTCTCAACCCATGGTCGATCACTAATCACGATGGAACAACTCATGGTATAGATCATATTCAATCTATAGTTGTTTCGACCTGTGAATGGCACACAAACATTCGCTAATTTCCTCATTATACATAATACCGAATATGTGTTATCAGATTTGAGTGACAGATTGTTCTCATTAGTACAAAATCCTAATTGCATGTAATATAGCTACCCACAATAAAGCTCGTCTGCTTTCAAATTTGAGTGTTGGGTTTATTATATTTTTTTAATAACATGCATTTCCTCTCTCCTGGAAATGAAATGCCAAAACTCTTCTCGTGAGAAAAAATATGCTACAATATGGTTCGCTACGAACTCAATTCGATACTACCTATTATGCCGCTGCCTTAATTTACTGATCTGCCGCTTGATTTGTTACGAAAAGAGTATTCGTCGAATTATTTGCATAGTGAAGCAATACTTGTTTTTAACTCTTCAATTTTTCTATTTTCGAAAGATTATGAGTTGGTGACGGTAGAATGTACTACCAATGCTTCCGATGAACTATACTTACTAACAATTATGTCTGCAATTTCTGCTATTATGTTCGATAGATCTTTACTAATAGACAAAATGTCTTGTGCTTGTTGGGTCGGATACTGAAGACAAAGTGATTAATCACTTCCTTGGATATCAAATAACCAGCCAAATCTTTCATATGTCGCAATAAATCAGTTGGACGTTTGTTGCCAACATATTAGTTAGCAGTTTTTTTTTATTCTAGATTCTCCCATGTCAATTAATCAGGTTAAAAAAATATTTTTTAGAACATCGTTTTTATCATAGTTTGGCGGATTGGATAAAATAAACGACTACAAAATGAAAAACATTTTCCTCGAGTACCGCGATAATAGTTTTGTTAAATTCCGAATAATACCTCTGTTAGAGAATGAAGGCTCATTTGAATAAACCTTAACTTTGACTTATTTTTCCCACGCGCTGTCGATTTTACCGTGATTAAGCTTAGTTAAGAATCTGTTTTTGATTCATAAAACCATCAATTATAATGAAACAGCAATAAATTTGGTACTGCAAAAAAATTTTCTAAGTGAAATTAAATGTACAACGCATTAGTTTGGATGTGCTAAATACAGCTTCAAAAGTTAGTTGATCACCAGATACAATTGTAGAATTATATTACATGTGAAAAATGGTTTTATGATGAAATAACAAGGTTCCATCCCACGAAATTTATTTAAGAGAAATTAATATTTGCAGAGTACATAAATAAATAAATAGTACATAAATAAATTTATTTATTAAGAAATAATTTATGGCAACAGTACAAATGAGACGCATAAGATGCTACGTGTTAACGCTCTATCCTAGAGAGGAAAAAGGAACGGCGAAATGTAGTAATAAAAATTTTTAGTTCTTTTTTTAGGTTGAAGTGCAGAAAATAACCTTTGGAGGACTTATCCCTCATTGTCAGGAATGAGACAGCACAAGATAATGAATTCTATAGATGCAGTTCTTTGTTTTAATTTGGAATAACGATATTTTTATTGTGTAATATACAATTACTAATTGAATGCGGATATGCGTAATATATCATTATTAATTAACCATTATACCATTATAATATAACATTATTAATAAAATTACTAGTTGAATGCGAATATACATAATATGTCATTACTATTTAAATGCGGATATACGTAATATACCATTACTAATTGAATGCAGATATACGTAATATATCATTATTAATTGAATACGGATATATGTAATATATTTTTACTAAATGAATGCGAATATAAGTAATATACTATAACTAAATGAATGCGGATATACGTAATATACCATTATTCATTGAATACATATTGAATGAATTGAATACGAACATATGTAATATACCATTACTAGTTGAAATAATCAAACAGAAAATATCAAGCACTAAAAAATTTGTTAATTACATTAAAAATAATATTTTTTTCTTAAATTAATAGAATAAAAAGAAAACAATATAATTAGAAAATTCAGAAAATAATAATAAATGAGTTTTTAAAATACATTATGGGAACAAATTGTATAATACGGTAAAATAAAAACAATGGTGAAAAATAAATAAAAATTTTGAATATAAAAAAAATTCTGTCTAACATTAAAAATTAACAGAAATTTTTTTTTTCTTCTAAGAATACAAACATAAAAACTTACCATTTTAACAAGAGAATTTTAAAAAACGGATAAAATCAAGTTTTAATACCTCTACTCAAATGTTTATGTATTGTTTATTAATGAATAAATATTATCAAACATTAAGAAAATATATTAAAGGCGAATTAGGAAACACAAATGGAAATAAAAACCCTAAAGAGATTTTACGTTATTTTTTATTCTTTCTTCCGCAGACGATTTTTGAAAAATAGTGCGAAATTGCCATTTTACAATAAAGAAAATTTGCATCTAATTTATTAAAAATTCTAATTAAAAATTTTTTTTTTGTGTATGAATATAAAAAAATATTTTAATAGTGAAAGTAGATAAAAAAAAATTCTTATAAAAAGTTGACTAATAAGAATTTTTTCAAATTTTTTGATTCGTATGATTATTTTATTATCAGAATTTTTGAAAAAAAAATGGAACTTCTAAATGACAATTTTTTTTAAATTATAAGGAATACAGACACATCCAAAAATCTCATTTATATTTTTATATTTTACTTATAACATTATTTATAAAGTATTAGAAATGGCATTTTGAAGGTTAAGTTTTATATATAAGAGCTTTGTTCAAGTTATACAAAAAAAACCCGACTTTTTAAAAAAATTTTAAATGGAATTATAAAAGAAGGATAATGATAATAAAGGACTTTATCTTTTGGGAAAAATCGGAAAAGAAAAATTGAATTTTGAAGCAAAACTGATGAAAGCAATTATTCTACATGAAGTAGAAAGAAAAAGATATTTATATTTTTAAATTCATATCTTAATTATTTCTATCGATGAAACCTCTTTTGACCATTGATTACATCCGTAACGGAATTCGTCTCCTAGCAACCGTCTCAATGTTTACAGTACCAATGAAATATACTGAGTGGGTATCTTTTACACAGACGGCAAGTCTATCGGAGTAGAAAAGTGTTTTGCAAAAGATAAATCTAAATTTTTGGAAAGGATATTTCGGAATTGTGGAAATGAGAGAACTTCACAAGTCAAGATATACACAAGCAATACCAGGAATCAATAGAATAGATGACCATGTCCGCTTCACTCAGGGAGAAAAGTGCCTAAACTTCTTCGGAGATGGTATGTAATATTTTTTCACCTATATACCTATATTTTTAGTAATTAAATGGCTGTATTTATACCTTCTTTTAAGGTATCCAAATATATTGGATGTGTATCTGTTTTTAAAGAAATAGCGCAGAAATTATATTAATCATTTTTAGAGATTGGAATTTTAAGATTAGCACATATCCATGAGGTGCTAAAAATATTTGAAACAAATGATATTTTTATTTTTGAAAAAAAAAACAACAAGAATACTGTATTACGAATTTTGAAAATATTTTTGAAATTTTTCATATAATACAGATAAAAAATAATAAATAAATTCAAATCAAAATAATTTTGAAAACGTATTACATACTTTTATGTACATAAAGTACTAAAATTCAATGTTAACAAAAAAATGTTGCAGCTGATATTAAAATTATTATTGGACATTCTTCGCCACATCTAAGGTTATTTTATTCAAATTGCATGTCATAATTTGGCCAAATCCCAAAATAGGATTCGTTGGAATTTGGTGACTTTTTTATGGCGCCAACTGAGCAATAAATCACCATATGAGGTAATCCGGGTTTCTTGTACTTTTTGCAATTCCCTTCACTTAAAATCTTAACCCGAATTGCAGACATCGCCGAAAAAAATTTTTGACGCGAAATCCCAATGGTTCTTATTCTACGATTTTACCCTTAATTTAAGAAATATTTACATAATTATATTCTTTTAATTTGCTCTCTACGGAAACAAAAACACTATGGAAACAAATTTAATATAATAGGCTTAAATAAAATTTTCCATAAAAATGAAATAAAACTTCCAAAATTTATCAAAATCCATTAATAAAATTTTCTGCTGTTTACCTTTGAAAATATTATGCATGAAAATAAATTTTGAAAAGGTTTTAAAATATTTTTACAAAAAACTTTTTTCTTTCTAATGCAGCTGGCAAACACTTAGACAGCTTGGTCTTGGATGCTTTAAGGCAAGCGCTGCACAGACGTTACTCACTTTGCATTACCCAGGGGCGCGTGTAACTGGAAGATAAGCCACGGACGCAGAGTAACAATGCCCCCGCAACGTTCTACGATCATATTAGTCCGGGACCTACGGTTTAAAATGGATTCCGAAACACTACAAACAGCCATGGCACCGCCGGGACTCGAACCCGAAACCTGTGGTATCGAACGCCAGAACACTAGCCACTCGGCCATTCAGGTCCCATTTTTTACTAGAAACTAAACCTGGAATTAACCAAATTCGACGGATTCTTCATTTTAGAATTCTGATTTTACCAAATCGGCCCTGGTTGCCGAGTGGTGGCTCTGGCGCTTGGTACCACAGGTTTCGGGTTCAAGTCCCGGTGGTGTCATGGATATTTGTAATGGTTCGGAATCCACTTTAAACAGTAGATCTCGGTCTAATAGGATCGTAGAACGTTGCTGGGACATTGTTACTCCGTGTTATTTTCGATTGCACGCGCCCTCTGGGTAGTGCTAAGTGAGTAACGTCGGTGCAGCCCTTATGGCATAAAAGATCACGGTCTAAGATTTGCCAGCTACATTAAAAAAAAAGAAAAGATTTCACCAAATCTCTTTTCCTTGCCAAAGTGCGAAAACCATTTCATGTTGGCGATCCTCAGGGGCCATTTTGTTTGTTTAGGAGATGACTTTTCAAAAACCGAATGGGAAACGAATCGCCAAATAAACAGGCCGAACCCTAAAATGAAGGAAAATGTCTCTTTTATTATAAATTCATTTATTTTTTAAATCTGATAACTTTTAAGCTATAAAGCGACTGGATACCTTAATATTGATTTTTTTTTTTTTGAAAAAAGCAGATACCGTATAATTAATGCCCTTCGTTGTTTTTTCCACTTTGACATTTGTTTTCCTGTTTTCTAAACTAAAAAATTCCAATTGGTTAACACAACCATTTTTTTGCTACCATGCCAAAAACTTCAACAAAAAAAAGGGGGGTGACTTAGCGCAACTGTAAAAGCTGCTCTATTCTTAATGATACCAGCAAGGGAAAAAAAAGTTTCACACGTTTTTGTTTTCGTTTATTTACTTTTATTATAGTCAGGAAATTGTTATGTTTTTATTTTCAGGACAATCAATTATTGGAAAACATCGTATGTATTTTATAGCCATAAAAGAAAATCAGCTTATAAATTTTATTATTTTAAAAGCCTATTATATTAAAATTGTAGATTAGCCTTTTTTGTCTTTTTATTTTGCATGACAAACAGGAATTTTTCTAAATAAATTTTCTTTTCCTGGAAATTTTTTTTTAAATTTCTGTCAATTAAATTTAAGTTTCTTAACTCTTTCATTTTATTTGTGCGTTATGCTTATGTGAGGATTTATACTTATGTGATATTTTTGGTATTTTTAATAAGCATTTCATGCTATTTTTTTTTTAAATGATCAGTTTGTGAGATCGGTTAAATCATTAATAGTGATCAGTTAGTTCAATAATGATTAGATTATTTTTTCACCTGAAAAATTTATTACAATCTATCTAATCTTCTACAAATCCACTTTTTTTTTTTTTTTTTTTTTTTTTTTTTTTTTAAAGGAGAAGTATTTTTTCCGTTAGAGTGTTGCCAAACAAGAGGTACCAAAACGCCAAACGCCAACAATATCAAAAATTTGAGATTTTTAACACAAATCGAGGAACATAGTTACACATTAAGATTGGCGTTGATTTGGGGGCATTTTTTTATCTGGAACGAAATAGAGCATCACTAAAGGGAAAAGTGTACTTATTTTTAAAAGAATTAGACAAATAGATATAAACATTTATAATATTAGCTCCATTAGAATAAATTATTAAATAACAAGATGCACCATTATGAAAAGCACGCTTAATATGGATGATAATGTTAGACTGCATCAAGCTCTTATTTTAGAGATTCTGCATGGAGAGAATGCCACACGGAAGAATTGGCCAGTGTTCTTTCCTTGATTTTGATTCCATGGAATATGTGTGGGGGCTTTAAATCGGCATACCAGCATGAAAGATACAATTTCGAAGCAAAAGATAAGAAACTAGGAAAAAGGCTTGTAGCGGTTAAGATAATAAAGAGCTAGTTGGGTAAGGATTATTTATATGGAAACAGTAAAAGAAAGACATCCCAAGTCACATGAGAACTGGCAAAAGGTATCGTTTCGTCCAGCGCAATGCTGGACGATAAGCAAAAGGAGTAGGTATTAAAGAAATTCATTGTAAATTTCAAATAAATTGTGCAAGTAGCACAGTAAAAGAAATCATCTTGATCACACAGAATAAAATGATTGATGAGCTTGTGAAGAGACGCAGAGTGACGAGATCAGACAAGAGTATTGATTATAGTGCCTTTTCATGTGTTTGTTTCATTGTTTGTAAATCTTTCAAATTGCAGTACAACTGCAAACTGTCAATAGACAGTCTATATATCATCCTGCAGGCGAAGTGGGAAAATAAAAATACGGATAATTACCGGAACACAATATCACGCTACTTTTTGTCTAATTTAAAAAAAAAATTATTATGAATCATATTTGAACATGCATATAACTTCTCAGTAATGTCGATCTTGTGCCAAAATAGAATAATCAAGTTTAAATGTACTTTTGTGGCGTTTAAATAAATAAGCATCTGCACTAAATAATATTATTGTGCCACAAAATCAATGGCGATTAGCGGACAGAAAGATCCACCTGTAGTGTTAAGTGCAATTTTATCCAGGGAATATAACATTTTGAGAATGATCAAAAGTTATGACTATCTATTATAAATTATGAATTATCATTTCAATTAGAATTATGATTTTCTAGTCAGAAAATATCATTTTCACGGTGAAGATGACATGAGTGGTTTACTAGGGGTGATTTTACAAAGTTGCATTGTACTACTAAAAATTTTCATTAAAAGTCTGAAATCAAAACTAAAAAAATTAAATCAGTTGCGTTTAAATAGAATGGATAATGTTTAGCGGATTATGTAAACATTGTTCTCCATTATTCTATAAATCGTTCTCTCTCGTTCTATAAATCTCGATTTTAGTTCTAGTGTCTCCCTAAAGAACCCAAAGAAATTAAGAATTTACGTAGTAAGATTTTCAATGATCCACCCCTATTAAAAATAAAAGTGAGCAAGATATATACTATTTCCTTCAACTAAAACTTCTGATTCTGCAATCAATGCATATACTTCATCTGATACCTAAAAGGATATCCAAAATGCTTCGATGATGGTAGGCGATAACTACTATGTAATTTACAACGAAAAGATTTCTCAAGTATTTGCAATAGACATTTATATTAAATGTAAACTAGAGCGGTAAATTCGGTTTCTTTATTTTTTTTCTCCTGAATTAAAAACTGTGCCAAATCCTTATGACAAAACCGCAATTGTGACGGCAGCTGACTCAGCGATTACACTTGACACAATGATGCAAAAAAGCAGCTGAATCGACTAGTGTAAGGAAGATTCATTTTTAAATATAATGAAATATGTGATAAACTTTGTGTCATAACGTTTCCATTTCTGTTATAAAAATGCAATAGCATGTTTTTTTATTTTTTTTTTTTTTTTGTTTCCAACAAGAAAATATGCTTTGAATAGATATTTAAATGAAGTAAGATAATTTTCTTATTTACTTTTGCTAACTGTCAATAATATTATTGCAGCAATTTAATCATTGCTAAACCATGCATAGTTATTACATGGCTTCCTGGATTGTTTTTTCTTGTTCATCACTACAACTGAATGAGAACAATCTGGTCTATTACTTTATTGTGATAAAACTTCCACTGTGTCAGATCAAATAACTGTGACAATAAAAACATTTTGAAAAGTCACAATAATGGAATTTTTATGCCGGAACAAAAGATAAGAATATGTGGCAAATTAATAAATGAAAATTGCTATTGTTTACAAGACTATGCGACAGATTATTAAATGAAAATGGCAAATCTCGTGTTTTGAGAGTGTTTCAGCACTGAAATGGCAGATATATGTCAGATTAAGCTTATCCAGAACATATAACGTCCGGGAGAATCCTTACACTATGCTACCACATTTTATAAAGATCAATCACATGATTCGCACGCTCTCTTCTCACTTGCTAGAAACAAGCAGAAAGACTTTCTGGATTGGGAACTTATAATGTTCAATGTCTATTTGTAGCATATATACGGGAATTCTCTATTTGATTTCACATGTCAAATTTCGAACCCAGCTCTATTTATTACATACATGTTATCAGTCAATCCAACTCTTTAAGTAAGAGAGGCAGATTAAAATAATAATCAATTGCTTATTTTGCTATAAACAAAAACAAAAAATACTTTTCACGTTATTATTATTTTCAGATAGTTGAGCATTTTTGATTACTTATACAACATACATACAATAATTCACTAATCGTCTCCTTCCATTTGGTTCTACTATGATTTTCCTAAAAAGATCACAGCAGGTAATCTGTGTTGTGACATCAACACAGTTTCATTCATTTCGGTATTTGCATATGTATAAATTTTTAACATTAAATAATTTTTTTCATGACTTTTAAAAAAATCACTTCTTCTTTTTGCAATCATCTGATAATTGTTTACATCACATATCTAGTACATTAAACACTTCTATAAGAGATAATTTTTAACATTAAATAAATGACACCCAAAAAATCATCAATCTGATAATTGTTTACATCACATATCTAGTACATTAAACACTTCTATGTGACAAAAGATTATTTAATTTTGAAATCAGCAAATAAAATTAATCTCTAGATCGAATAAAATACATATATTAAATAAAATACAAATATTTATTTATAAGCACATAACAGAAAATATGAAATATTATTAAACAGATATTAAACAAAATTGAGGAAAGTAGATATAGTTCTGACAACTATTTGCTTTTTCTTTAGAGAATTTTTGAAAAGAAGACAATCTTAAACATAAGTGTAAATACCTGTAAGAAATGAGAATTCCAATGCTCACTGCGTAATTATATTAAATATTTTTATTTTATAAATAAATTTTGATTACATTTACAGTTTATTCAGAACTTGTAAAAAGGCATTTTATCCAAAAACAAAGGTACTCAAATTAAAGCTTATTTTACACTTTACATTAATTGATTTTCATATTACTCCTTGCTTATTAATGATAAAAAGAATGTTGTGATCACCTGACTTTTGAGTAATACTAATCGTAGAAGAATGCTTGGATTCTCATCATTGTTGGACTTTTGGTGTAGCTGCAATTTAAAAAGAATGCCCTTAGAAGGTTTTGGGAAACTCATCTTCATCCCTCCCAGAGCTTGACGAAAGGATTTTTAGTTTTATCATACTTATCACCTGTACGGACACGAACATTTTCAGTTTGGAATCACTTCTAGGATTTCGAACCAAACCACGCTTTATAGTAATACATGTTTCACCAAGATTAAGATACATAGCCCACAGCTTTAAACACAACACAAAGTATAATTTTCTTATAAGATTACTCCAGATATTATTTTCTAGTCTGTTTAAAGAGATTTGCTTTAAAATCATTAAAAAAATATGGCCTGGCTTGTGTCTCAAGAAGTTTACGTTCAAATCTCGCTGTGCCTGCTGATGTTGACAGTTGCTGTTCTGCAGGTGTGGCAACGGCAACGGACATTTCTTCAAGGAGTACCTCTGCAACAAAACTGTCACTAAAACTCCATATCATAAGTTAAAATTAAGGAATTAAGAATAAAAATCAGCATTAAAGTTAAAATTAATTTAACATGATAATAATTACTAGAGTAATAACTCTGGAAAATAAAGGTAATAATAATAATAAAATAAAAGATAGAATTTATGTAAAAATTAAAAATAGAGATTTTTAAAATAGAAATGATTAAGAGTGAAGAAATAATTAGGGGTCCATTGCACATGCCGTTTTAAAAGTACTAAAGAAACTCAGTTAAATTTACTAGAGATAAATATGACCAGTGATTAATTTTAAAGTTAAACAAGAGTCATCTTAAACAAGATTAAAAATAAAGAACTTAAAAGTTAAAAATTAAATAAACAATTGAAAAGACACTTACTGGATACAGCAAACGATGAGAACGACACAAGTGTGACACAGGTTTTGTGAAGTGTGGCAAACCACCAATTATCAGATTGTAAAAGGGAAAACTACTGTGCAACGTTCCCCGGGGGGATAGTTTTGTGTTCGCTTTCTGGTTCTATTGATAGCTTCTCGGGTTCGAAACGAAGTGCTTCACACAAGCAGTCTAATGGACCCTCCGTCTTTTGACTGAGGGGAATGAATCGAATTCATGGTAAAGGATGGCTCTAGGCCTTTTTTTAGAGCTGCGTTCTGCTGGATCGTATGCAGGAATTGCCTGAAGCAGTTCGTTTCGAATCTGAGGGCATTTTGTGAAAAAGTTTTTGTCTGCAGGTGTGCCATTCCAGGATAAACTGCTGGCTGACGCTGCCAACGCCCACCAGAGAGGCCGGCACACGAAGCTATGGTGCGAAACCACCACCAAGACTGCAGAGTCGAACATACGGGACACTTACGGAGCCAGGGATGCCAAGTTGCGGCAATGGAAAGAGCACCTCAACAAGGAAGTCGACAAGTGAGTGGTGGCCTTCTCAACTTTTCATTTTTACATACAACACTCTTTAAAATGTAAAGCTGAATGCGATTCATTGGGAGTGAGCCTTCCTTTCTTCCTTCTCCAGTTGTTCTATAGTCTGGAATTAAATCTTATTTGTGATATTTTTTGCTTCTTGTTCAGTTACAGAAAATGTTTAATAGAAAATCGTTTACAGTTCACTATTCAATGTCTTCTTGCAGTTAAAATTATTACAAAATCTTTTATGAGCCAGGATAGAAGATCATTTGAATTCGGTTCAACCTCTTGAATGCCTAGTTACTAGTTAATTATTAGTAAATTAGGAGTTTTTCCATAAGCTTGTTATTTTACAAATAGCTTCATAAGCATCCTAAGACAAATTGCTACTGAGTCTCACTTTATTGGTAGATATTAGATTATGTCATCAAAAATTCAAGTCAAATTTTTTTACTTGTTATCAAGTAGTAAAAGATGATGTTCCGAATAACTGATCTCGCAAAGAGATCAAATTAGAAGAGAATCTCTTCTTTATATTCCATTCTAACATATCTCATATTTTCTCATTCAGAGATATGGGAAACTGGCAGTCCAGGTGAGACATAGTACAACTACAATGTGTTCTGAAAACCTAGCTTACAATGTGTTCTGAAAACTAGCTTAGTGTGTAGTATTTTTCTACTGGGGATCTGGAAAGGTGGCATCGTCTTCGAAGAATTTGAATAAAGATACTTATGATAACGTTTCACTAATCAAAAGTTGCATGTAATCTCCAATTTTCCTGGCATTAGATAAAAATAAATAACGCGTGAGATAACCATTTCGTACTGAAATGAAGAATTTTGATCATCTAACTATCAAAAGATTATACAGCATATGTTCGTAAATAGTTTTAACAAAAAAAAGAAGAGTGATAATATTTATCAAAATGAACAATATTTTTAGTATTACATTCCGTTGTGTCAGTATCTGGAAAAGAATTTCAAAACACGTCCATCAAGATCAATTCTGACGTCAGTTCATTCGTGTTGTGAAGAAGCACATCTCTAAAATGTCACCGTTAAATAGTTGCAGTATGTAGTGAAAAAGAGCACTAACAACAGCTTATGAAGATTCAGTAGTAAGCCAGCAAAGAAAACCTTCTTTAAAAGAAACACATTAATAGCGTGACAAATGATATGCGAGACACCTAATATTCCATGGAAGATTTCATTGTGATAATCATTGTTATAGTGTACAAAATAAACACATCAACAGTCTTCGAATAGGTGTGTCAGTCTTTTTTTCGCTAATGTGAATTGTGAAATGGCATACATAGAACCTCTTTGAGAATTGGTGTGTCATTTTCTGATCTAAATGGATGAAATAGGGCATTTTACGATTTTATTATGATATGCTGTGTACGATAATTTTTAGAACTTCTTTTAAAGCCAAATTACGGAGGCTGGCTTATATACGGATCCACTAATCACTCAACAAACGTAGATAGTTTTCAGTTAACCGAGAGCAAGTAATAATGAAAATATTACTTGATATAGTAGTAAATATTTTTCATCTTGACGAGGTCTATCACCCTCTTATTTTGTCAAGTCAGTTTTACGAACTACCTGTATATGAATAACTATAATAGTATAAGTAGACTTTTGTGAAGGTTATACTTGAAAACTGATTCAGAGATAAACGATTAGACAAATCTTAAGTTTGGTGTGTTTTTGAATTTTGAATTACAAAATTCTAAAACACATAAAACATCCCATGTTGAGGTATTTTGCAATAAATCGATTTTAATCGATATTTTACGAATAACTTTTGGACATCGGTATTCTCTACACGTAAATACAATAGCAAAATCATCATAGCATTCGCAAAACAAAATTTCTGGAATACCTCATGTTGAAACCTCTTAAAAAAATTGTTTTAAAATGAAATTCAAATAAGTTGCAGCAACAAAATTGGAAACCATTTAATAAAAACAAAAATCAAAGGAATGAACGGCAGATCTGCAATGACAGATTGAAAAAAAACTCTGAAAAAAATGTTGACCAGGAAAACCATAAATCCCGATAAAAACTAGTGAAGCTAAAGGAAATAAATTTTTACATCCTGACCATAGCTATCGTAAGGAATGCATTCCCTCGCGACTCACGATATTATCTTCAGCCACTTTGACTTCTTTCACTTTGACTTTAACGAGTATATTGGCAGCGTTAGTTGCCATGCACTTCTATCTGAATGATTACATTTAGGATGATATTTTAAGAGAAATATGACTCGCTCTGTAATATACAAAAGGAAGCAAAAAATTTTGAATTTCAATACAAATATAGGATAAATAAAATAACAAATAGTGAGAACTGATAAAAATATTATTTATTTAAAATGTTCAGTGTATTCCACCTTAATATTCGCATCATCTTAAATATGTTTCACCTGCAGGCTGGCGCTGGAGATAGCTCGCGTGGAGTCGTTTCAGCGGGAGGTGGTGAGGCGTCGGCAGTACCTGTCCGACGTGATCAGAGCTTCAGACATGACAGCCAACTTCAGGAAGAGTCTGCCGGACAAGGGGGAAGATCACATCGGACTCATGCAGAAAGAAGTGAGTGCGACTTCGGATTTCATAAGTACATTTGAATATTCATATTTTAATTGACATCATATACAGAGTGATTTGAGAAAGTTGAGGAACTTAAAAGATACCCTTCAGACATACTAAAACAAAGGGCACATTAAATTGTTTTTAGACATATTAAAACAAATGGGTTTTACATAGAAACATAGAGATGAAATGCCTTGTGTGTGGGCAAAAGGAGAATCTAACCGCGCAAATAAGCAATACAAAAACAATAGAAAAAAAATTAAAGGAATGCAGTTATGATTTACAAAACAGACTGATTAAACAATAGAGAGTTTTTGCCTACCGTACTTTAAAAATACGGATTTTTTTCTCCCTACCGCGCATGCTCATAGGAAACATTGTTACAGATACGCATGCGCAATTTCCTATGAGCATGCGCGCTACGGAGAAAAAAATACCGTATTCTTAAAGTACGGTATGCAAAAACTCTCTAATGTCTGCATAATATCGCAGAAGGAATTCAAAAATTGCTACCATCTGTAACAGTACAAACTTCGTAACGGCGATTTACGAATTAGCAAACGCATTCAAATATTCCAAGGCTGTCTAGTTGATTTACTCATAACATTTCTTGCTACGAGGTCCTCACAGAGAATAGTACTGTGTATGAGATTACTTTAAGTATCAATATGGTACAAGACGAGGGATTATTGTGAATCATATGATGTTCTATCCGTGCCAAACCATCGTGAAAAAAGTTTTATCACAACCTTTTCGAATCACTCTGTCAATATTGACAAACGAATATCTACACAGTTTTTCAATGAAATAACAATACAAATTAATTTCAAGAACAATAATTTTCAATTTTTCCACTGAGAAACCATTGTTTAGCTAATTTTTAAGTTATATTTACACCTAAAATGAGTGGCACAGTAATTTTCATTCTAAGAACTCCTGGTGAGTTTAATGCATGTATAATCTAAATTATTTAATGTTTCAGATAATAGTAATTCTTTATTAGTGATAAGTGAGTTGGATCGGGTTATTTATAACTAGAATAATATAACATACGACAGTAATAATACTGATAATAGATGTAAAATCCTTCACAACATGCTTATTGTTTGTTCTCTTAGATATTCAATCATGTTTATCATGAGTCGAGGATGTACAGTAAATCAATAGATAGCTGTTAGCTGGTTTGATTTTTATCTGAATGTTGATTTATATATTCCATGATTATTTATTTTAAGGAACTCTTTTACGCTCAAGTTCCTTCCATTTGCAATACATCTATTTCTTGGAAATTATCTAGTATTGTTTATGTTTAAGGTCATCTCTATTAATGATGATTTTATACAACTCAATTTATAATAACCGCTATCGTTGACGTATTATCAATATTCAAAAATATTTTTTTTATTTCTGATCTATTTAAAACTACATGAAGCCTAAGAAAAGACAACGTTAATCATTCATGTAAGTATATTACTTTTTTTAATGCAGAAATCTTGCATAAAATTTCTTGGAAGTTATCGAGTATCGTTTACATTCAATGTCATCTCTATTAATGATGATTTTATACAACTCCGTTTATAATAACTGCGTTATTATTGACGTATTATTATCAATATTTAAAAACATTTTTTTATTTCTGATCTATGTAAAATTGCATGAAATCTGTGAAAAGTCAACGTTAATTATTCGTGAAAATATACCACTTTTTTTTTTAATGTAAAAACCTTTTGCTGTTCAATTTTTCAAATATTCTTTCAATGTTAATTAATATATTATAATAGATTCCTGATTATTAGAATCTTTTTCCAAAAACTTCTCCCAATCAAAGTAACTTGTCTGTAAGCAAGATTCAAAGATATTCAAGATTCAGAGGATATCAAAGATTCAAGATTCAAGATCAAAGCAAGATCTAGTGCTTTTATTGTCAACGTGTTCGAAACCATTACATTAAATAAATGATAAAGATTATATCAATTAACATATATATATGTTGTTTTAGTATCTATATAAAAACCATGAACTTATGAATTGATTCTGTTAGCAATGTGCCTGAAAATTTTACTTTATATTCTTCACAAAGCTATAAAAAAAAATAGACAATTTATCATACTACCAATAAGTACGACATCTTACTTAAAATATAATAGTGAAAATTACTTTATGATGTATATTCATTTCAAGTTATTCCTTTTCAATTCCATCTATTAGCTCACACTCTCCCTATATA